>JAXQQM020080039.1:0-17172 GCA_034641835.2 Pinus albicaulis | reverse complement strand
TATATTGAAGGATTGTGATATGATATTAGGCTAGTTATGAAATACAAGGGATTGGTTTGTTTGTTTTTGGTTGGGAATCATTAAATGAGAAGGTGAAGTGAAGTGAAGGAGGAAATAAGTGGAAGGATGTTTCAACATGGGAAGATATGTCAAAAAACAGTGCTAAACCATTGGGCTATGGAGTCATAACAGGTTTTACTTGCACAACAACTATTCAATGGTTTTCAAAGGGAAAGTCATCTATGTTAGAAGATCTTTTAAGTTGAGTTTGTGAAATGAAACATTAAGAAATGTGGTGAAAAGAGAAAACATGTAAGAAACAAAGGGCATACTAAGATCAGGGAAGGACTTTTAACCTATCCTGCTTTTGACATACTCTCAAAGAAAAACATTAAAGATAAACATAAAAAGTCACCTAAGATTAGGTAAGGACTTTTAACCTAGCCTGATTTTGGCATACTCTTAAGGGAAATCTCCAAAACAGTTGTTTAAGACTAAACAAGGGATAGGGCTAACCATAAACTTCCTTGATTAGGAATCTACTTAGTATGCAGTGAAAATAACATTCGAGAACAAAATCTCAAGTTCTACTCAGCAAAAACATGGGTTCACCAACATCTTTGACTGGTTATACTCTATTGAAATCATTCCCAAATACACATTTAGAAGAAAACATAAACATAAAGCTTAATCAGTGAGAGATAGGGTACTTTGCAGTAAATCCTACTCTATATTTTTTTTTCTTTATCAGAGAATATGAACACAGTGGAAAACATAAGGAAAGTAACAATTACAGTGAGAATAACATCACCAATGATTTAGATTAGGATCCAGTGAATATGCTTGTATATTGATGTGAAAAACCAGTTACATACTTCAAATCTAATAGCTTTTACAGTCCAATTCCTCTCTTCCCAGCCTACTATCTTACAACTACTCAGAAACTCTAACTTAATAACAGTTCATCAATTTACAATTTCCCAACCCTTTACAATGTATTTTCTGTGAATACATATAGGTGAAAGAGGAAGAGTGTTGTAGAAATGGTAGTAAATATTAATTAAGACAGGATGGGAAAGGTATTCGAATGCCCATATTTCTCAATAACCATAGCAATAAATTCTTGTACCACTTTAGCTGCTTTTATTTGACTCTGAGACCAACCAGTAGGGTAGTATTAACTTCGAAATGTGCCCTTTAAAGATATCTTGGTCTAAAGTACCCTGTTTAACTCCTATGATAAGTAAACTGTCATTTTTTGGGTTTTGTAGCCCCATGTTTGCTTGATAACTGTTCTGACATTTTTACAGATGGTTTGTTAGCAGGATGGCTATCAATTTCTTTCTGAAGTGTCTTTGGCAAAACATTTCTGACTCCATTTAATATGTACTCCATTTGAGGTAAAATAGGACTGTAGGTGTCATTCGGGACTCTTTTTCTGCTGATCTATCCTGTTTAGCACTTTAAACAGTGACATTTAGCTTTTCATTGTGTTTTTTAAGCTTTATTATACCTTCTCAGACCATCTTCTATCTTCAAACTGTATTTTCTCTTTTAAAACATGCTGGTTAAGGCCTTGATTTCCTTTATTTTTATTTTAACTTTAATCTTCCCTTTTTGATGTTGATCTTGTTTTTTTTCCATGTGCAAGTGTTTCTTCTATGTGCTGGAGGGTTTGAATTGTAGTCAATGACCATAAAACATTGATTAAACTCTGAAACTCGACCCCTCAGCCCTTTGCCACTATTTCCTTGGCTGTGGGAAACCTTTTAACATCTTAGCCATCGTAAAAAATTGCAAAACAAACAAACATGTTAAATAAATCCTGCGGTTTGGAGGTATACTGCATCAGAGGGCTCTGGCGGAGGTGTTGGAGTAGTGAGGAGGGAGGAAAATGTGCAAAGGAGGATTCCATATGCGGAAAGGCATAGAATAGGATTTGAATTTGATTATTGGTGCGCACAGAAGAAAAGTGGTTTTACGAAGACCGGGGGTGGTCTTCACGTGGATTTTAGGCGGTTAGTAGTTTTGGGCATTTTGAACGCGATATGGTCCTTTTCTTGACGCGTTGCCTCTATGAAACCACCTGTCTCACGTTAATTTGGGTCATTAAACCCTGACATACAAATCTGCGCGAAAGTGATGTGGGATGTTGGATCTTGGGGTGTAGATCCAACAGTAGAGTATCAGCGCAATGGTGGGAGTTGCATGGCATAATGATGGGGTGGGGCCAGTAGGAATAGCCATTGGATCAGTCAAGATAAATAGTGGGACTTACTAGCGAGGCTGAATGAATAACTTTTTGATGGTTGGGAGGATGGAAAAGTCACCGTTGGATCGGTGGATTCAACGGTTGAGATTGATTCAGAGGGGAAAAGGGAAAGGGATAGACGAGAAGCTTGTAGCCGTTATATCAGTAAGATCAATGGTGGGGATTGCCGAAGGGGGGTGCATAGCACAAAGAAATAAGAAAATAGAAATAAAGGGAGGGGCTAGAGGAAAGGGGGAGGTGCAGTTCTGTTGAGAAAAAAGAGACTGGGGGCTATAGTAACGAGGGTTGGTGGACTAGCGCTTGATCACGGGCACAAGGTTTTATGAGAAGTGGGGGTAGAGGGCTTAAACCCTCATGGGCTTAAGACCTAATATTTCAAAAAGTCTGAAAAAGGCCTAAAAAAAAGGTTTTTTAGCCCTCTTTAGGTTTCCAATAGGTAAAATAGGGTTGTTTTGAACCAAAAAATGGTTTTTTCATAGTTTAAAAAGGGTTTTTAAGGAAAAAGAGGGTAAGTGAGGGAGGACAGGGGATTTTTTAGAGGAAAAATGAGTGGTTAGGACAGGTAAACATGGATGAAAAGTGGGTGAAAATGAATTTATGGAATGATGGAAAATGGCTCTATAACAATTTTCTCTGGATATCAGCAGGACTTCTTTGAATGCTCTTTTGAAGGAGACAGCAGTGAAGATTAATCCCAAGTCAGAAGACACCAAAAGGCTTCAAGAATGAGTAGTTTTCTATGAAAATAATCTCTTGAAGGCTTAAGAGCATATTTAGCCATCATTTGCTGTGATAAAATTTACTAATGGCTAACAGTGGCTCCACTTGGTGGTGGCAGCTCCTTGGAGGTGTCCAGAACCTCTGAAATTTTATCTCTAGAATGTAGATCATTGTCCTGCACTTTGAAAATCCTTCTTTCTTCTCCGATCATGTTGCTTGAAAAGATGATCAGTATATATCATAACCAGATGATTTTTCCCAAACATTATACCTACACAGCCTACTTTCCTAACATTTTTTCTTCATAAGGTGCACTTGGACTTGCAAACCTTTGACATCAACATTTCATTCTTTTGAAAACAGGAAACTAATCTAAATCTACCCTTATAACTTCCATGAGTCCAGATTAAACTGTTGGACTCAAAAATTTCTCTACCTAATCTACTATCTGCCAGGATTAAACTGTCTGATAGATTTCATTCTCTATGTTCTAAAACAGAAATTGAAAACATAGCCAAACTAGGATTAAACTATCTAATTTGTTGTAAGACTATGGCATAAAAACAAGATGCTCATAGACCTTTATTTGTAGAAAAGTAAAACAAAACTTGGAAGGCTTAAGATTTGAAAATTATAAGCATCTTCATTCTTTCTTTCAGCTCTGATTTTGATTTCCTTTGAGCTGTCTTCTTCTTTTTTACCTGGTTCAAGTTTTCAGCATGTTAGAACCAGTCTTTTTGTGTCTTTGGCTCAGGTTTTGATTTGATTAAGGCCATTCTTTCTTTTTGATTCTTTGGTTCATATTTTGAGCATATTAGAACCAATTATTTTCTATCCTAATCTAACATACTGATAAGCCAAGATTAAACAGTTTGGCAGATCTCAGTAGTAAATTGAAATCTATCTAGTCATGATTAGGTTGTATGACTAAATAGCAGTGCTTCTTTTGGTAGTGCCATTTAAGCTTGCACACTTTCAGACTTTATTTTTTTTGGTATGGGGCTGTACCTTTCCTTTTTTTTTCTAATCTACCCTCTTTTTCTCTTTTCTATTGTTTTTGTATTTTTCAATTTTTCAAAACAAAATAAAACTATGATATTTACAATGGAAAATGAAGGCTTTAAATAGAGGTTTAAGCAGAAATAATTTTTGAGCATCCTGCCATTGACAGGACCCCCAAACAGGTCTTTATCATCCATATCTTGTATAAAAAATGCATTATGACCAATGGCCGATTGAATGATGTAAGGGCCTTGCCATAAATTATCAAACTTGCCATGTTTGCCCTTATCTTCTCTCCTGGAATCCCATTTGAATTCTTTGTCACCAATTTTTAAATCACTGGCCTTTGTCCTCTTATCAAACAGATTTTTGGTATTCTCTTGTACTTTCTATGCTCTGTTATAAACCTCTTCCCTAGTTTGTTGAAGATGTATGGTTTGATTTATCCTTCTTATCATGCTATCTTCCTCTAATTGTATTTCTTGGACCAACTTCATCACTGGCACTCCTAAACTGGTAGAAAAAACTGCACCTGCTCCATAAACCAGCTGATAGGGAGACATTCCAATGGATTTCTTTGTTGTTAACCTATTTTCCCATAAAGCATGTACCAGCTTTTTGTGCCATGATCTCTGATTTTATTCCAACAGCTTCTTTATTATGTTTAACAGGATCTTATTTGAAGACTCTGCCAGCCCATTACCTTGAGGGTAATAATTTGTGGAATGACCAAGCACAATATAATTTCTGTGATAGAAATCAACCATCTTTTTAGAACCAAATGTAGAAGCATTGTCAGTGATAATTTTCCTAGCATAGCCAAATCTAGATAGGATATGATCTTCAAGGAATTTTATGATAACTGAGTCTGTGGCATTCCTAGAAGGGATGGCTTCTATCCATTTGGTGAATAATCAGTGGCTGTGAGTATCCATCTATGTTGGGAAGATGAGGCAGGATGGATTTCCCCAATGAAGCCTAGGCCCCACTGTTGAAAAGGAGCTTCAACAGTGATTGGTTGCAAGGGTAAGGGAAGCAGTTTTCTCTTGCCTTCAAAGATTTGGCATTTGTGGCAGGCAACTATCATTTTGTGGAAATATTGAAAGAGGGTGGGCCAATAATAGCCAGCTCTAAGGATTTTATTAGCAGTGGTTTTCCAATTGAGGTGGCCTCCACATTCTCCTTCATGAAACTCATGCTTGATCCTATCTGCATCATACTCAGGAAAACATTTAAGCAATAAACCACTGGCATTCTTCCAATATAAACGTTTATCTAAAATGTAGTATTTAATAGCCTTTAACTTCAAGAATCTTGCCTTTGTTTTAGACATACCAGGAGGGGCATTGATATTAGTAAGCACATACAAAATATCAGCATACCAGGATGAATTGAGGAAATGATCTTCAATAACTGGAGTTTCCAACTCTCCTGGCTCATATAATGCATCTATCATGTTTATATCAAGTGCTTGCAAGTTAGATTCAACCATTAATTGTGCTAGGCCTTGACCCTTAATGAGTTTAGTGGGTTTAATTTCCAAATCATATTCTAGTATCACAACAATCCACTTTCCTCTTTTGCCATCAGGGTCTTGTGACAAAATGTCTTTTACCACTATATGAGGAAAAAATGCAATAATATGAGAGTGTAAGATATAAACTCTGAAATCTTTCAAGGCTTTGACCAAAGCATAGGCTTGTTTTTCCATGATATTGTATTTTAGAGGAGCATCTCTTAATGCCTTGCTGAAAAATGCAATTGGTTGTTGTTGTCCTTCTGAATTTTTCTTTAATAGGACAACAGCCACAATATGTTATGATGAAAATGAAAATATGAGGAGGTCCTTAGTGAAATCAGGACTGATAAGGACTGGTGCTTGGGTGAGTGCATGTTTAACCAGTTCAAAGGATTTCTTTTCTTCTAAGGTCCATTTAACTCCTATTTCTTTCTTTAACATGTTTGTCATGTTCCTAAGGAGTTCTGCCAGGTTGGGTATGAACCTTCTCAAGAAATTAATCTTTCCAATGAAAGATTGAAGTTCTTTGATGTTTCTGGGGTGACTGATTTGAAATATACCTTCAACCCTTTTTGGGTCTATTTTGATCCCTTTTCAGATATGATATGACCAAGAAGTTTACCTTCTTGGAGACCAAACAATGTCTTCTTTGGATTTAAAGATAGCCCAAATTTTCTACATTTCTCAAAGACCTTTCTTAGGTGTACTAGGTGTTCCTCATCTGTTTTGGAATAGACTGTAATTTCATCTAAACAAATCACAATGAAGTGGCCTATTTCTTCCGAGAAAGAAATATCCATGGCTCTTTGAAAGGTGGCACCTACATTCATTAATCCAAAAGGCATTTTCACATACATGAAAGTGCCGCAAGGAGTAGCGAAGGTTGTTTTCATTTGGTCTTGAGGGAGTACCAATATCTGATTATATCCTGAAAATCCATCTAGCAAAGAAATCCTCTTAGAACCAACTACCCTTTGTGAGATGTGCTCCATTTTAGGCAGTGAATAGTTGTCCTTTAATGAGGCTCTGTTCAAATTCCTAAAGTCAATACAGAGCCTTATTTCTCATGTTTTCTTTCTTACAGCTACAAGATTAGATACCCACTCTGAGTATCTCTCAGGAACAATAATTCCAGCATCGTACATTTTTCTAATTTCTTTCTCAACCAGAGGTAACTGCACAGGGTTATTATGCGTAATTTTTACCTAAATGGTTTTTGGATTTCTTTAAGTGGTATCTTGTGATGAATGGTCTCTGTGTCATATGCATTTAAATCCTCATAGCTCCAAGAAAATACATCAAAAAACTCTTTAAACAACTCAATATATTTCAGTTTCATGTGAGCTGGAAATGTTCTAGATAACTTGATCATTTTAAGCTTGTCTTTACTGCCTATATTGCATTCCTCAATGTCAGATTCAGTGGGTTCTATTGTTGGTTTCCTGGCAATGTCATTAAAATAAAACAAGTCTTCTAGAGGTGCTAATCCTTTGGGTAAGCCTTTGTCTTTAGACTGTAGTACCTCTATGTCTTCTTTTCCTGAGTTTATGTACTCTTTTGTTTGATTTTCAAATTATTTGGTTAGCAGATTAATTTCTGCAATGGGAGAAGGTTCTTTTTCAACAGTTTGTTCCTCATTAAGACAGTCTTTATCATGCTTTGAGTCTGAATTTGGCAATTCAAACTCATTTCTGAACTGCAGAAAGTCTTCTATCTGTTTATATCCCTCAAAGGCCTACCAATACTTTTCATTGTCTGGGACAACAGGTCTATATTTCACTTGGACTGTGAATTGTTTGTTGTCATAAGGCCTTTGGCATGAACTGGCAGCACAAGCTAAACCATTGGCCAGAATGTTTTGGTCTCTAGGAACTAAAAACAAGTTCATATTCCTCGAGAGTTTTCAAAAGGTCCATAGCATAATTTCTATAGGCTCTCAGCCTTGGATGTTTGGCAGTGTACTCTCCATTTATTTGTCTAAATATCAGTTTAGAATCTCCATGAACAGCTATCCTCCTGGCTCCTAATTTCTTCAGTAAATGTATTCCTAAGAGGAGTGCTTCATACTCTGTTATGTTATTTGTGCATTGGAAGTTTAACTTGTATGAATGGCTTTCATCGTGATTATTCTCTGTTTTGTGAAGCCACACCCCTACTCCTGCACCAGTTCTATTTCAAGATCCATCAAAACTCATACTCCAAAGAGGGCTAGTTTTGGACTTGTTTTTGTTTTCATTCTGTCCCCTTTGTCCTGTGTGTTTTTACTGTCATTATGAAGTTTTATGGGTTCTGCACCATGTTCATGTTGGTCTTGTACCTTAAAGTTCTCATGGAGTTGAGGCTTTTCTTCTTGAGACTCATGACTTGCACTAAGCTGGTGGATAGTGGGTTGTTCATACTTTTTGTTTTGTTTGCTGTAATTTTCAGATTTGGAAAACTGTTTGAGATCCTCTCCCTTCCTATCCTCTCCTCCTATGTTTTCTATTAAGCTGGGTGATTGCTCACTTTCCAACTCTAGCTCACCAAAGCTTTCATCATTATAAAATATGAATTAGTCTAGGTCAGTATGGACAGAATAAAGAGGGGAATTTTCTGACTTTTATTGACTACTCACCATAATTTTCATGAGTGATTCCCTATAGAGTCTTCTAGGTTGACTAAAGACATGAATGGTGGCATATGTCATGTCCATTTGCATGGTTCCTTGAAGCTTAGCACCCCATGATCTTGAAAGAAGCATGCCATATTTGGGGGGAACATCAGCCACTACCACATCCATCACCATGCATTTGGCTGGGATTTGGGTCAAGTTTACACAAATATCTTTGATCAGGCCTAAGCACTTTACTCTACTGGAGTCAAAAGAATACAAATCTTTATATGGTCTGGTTATCTCAAGGCCTAATATCTCAATCATTACTTTGGGCATGAGGTTATGTGAAGCCTCTGAATCATGCATAGCATTGTGTAAAATATTTTCATGGATATTCAAACTGACATAGAAAGGAGGGACTACTCCTTCTTGGAACTTTCCTTCAATTTTGGGACCAAATAAAAGGGTTGGCTGGTCATCATTCAAGTTGACAGAGTCATTATTTTCATCTATGCTCAAAGCCTTTAACACCTGACATTTATATACATCTTGAGTGACTAACTTAGTGAGGGGGACAGAGATATTGCTTTTAGAAAGTTCACTTTCCAAATTGAAAGGGAATTGATTCTTTGAAAGGCTCAAATCTATCTTGTTAGTCACTAACTTATCAGCAAAATCAGCTTGCTGGTTTTTACTATGTACATCAGTTGAAACTATTTTTACAAGGGTACTAGCTGGAGTGCTAGTGCTGCTAGGGTCCACACTCTGTTTCCCACTGGCTTGAGTGCTTTTCCCCTTATTTTTACCAAAACTTTCAGCTGTTGTTTTGTTGTTTTTAGTAGCCCTTCTAATCACTCTTTCAGATTTGTTTTTAGCAGCAATGTTAGAGGTCTTTGTTTGGGGAGTTTGCTGGTTCTTTTTGATCCTAAGGTCATATAGCTTGTGGACCTCCATGATTGCATTTTCAAATCCTTGCCTATAGTCCTTAGATTCCAAGCCTTCATTATCATAATTTGTATATGTGGCCTGGTTATCCTTTGTGAAAATTGCAGAGTCTTTACTACTCACTCCCAGCATGTTTATAACAGTTTCCTTTGGCTCTTATATCATTCCCTCATCTCCACCAACATAATTTTCTTGGAATGGAGGTTTGATTTGTTGATCAACATCTCTTTGTCTAGTTTGAGGGGGTTTTTCCCTAAAGTTCTGGTTCTAATTTTGAGACAGGTTCCTATTCTGAGCATTTTTTTGGACAGCTAACCTCTCCATCATCTTTTTTAACTTGTCCATGTTCTTGGCTAGATGTTCTAATTTTGAATCAAATGAGGAAGATGTAGTGTCTTCCCTATATGTTACCTTCTTTTCAGCCCTCATCCTAGCTCTCTTCTCAATCAGATTTTCTTCCACACTAAGAGCTCCATTTTGCATATCTTCTAAAGTCAATGGATCCCTTTCTCTTAGTTGATAGGCCATTTCAGGATCAAATCCTTCAGGGAATTTAGCCAAAGATGAGCCTTGTGGAGGTTTGAAATCTGGGGGTAGTGCGTTATAAACACTATTGAATCTAGTGCAATAATTCTGAACACTTTCCCCAGTGTTTCTCTTGAGTTTGTTGTAATCTGATAGTATTTGGAGAGGGTTCTTCCTAGTTTCCCATTTGTTTATGAATGTTTGATGTAGAGAAGGGAGATCATTTATACTATTAGGAGTTAAACCCTTAAACCATTTCTTGGCTTCTCCTCCTAAACTTTGGGCAAAGATTATCATCTTAATGGTCTCATCTTCTATTTCCATATAATCAAAGGCATCATTCATTTTATCTACGTGTTGTTGAGCAGTAATGGATTCATTTCCGGTGAAATGGGGAATTCTGGAATGATATGCATTGGTTAAAGGAACCAGAGGTTGTGGTAACACTAGTAGAGCATACCATGTTGCCATGATAGGGTTTTGTGGGAGGAATGGAGTGGTTTAAACAGTGGGTATATGGATGATAGAAGTTCTTGGTCCAACAAGATACTGTTGAGCAGATTTGGGTGAGAGAAACCAAATTTGGGAATGAAATGAAGATCAAGAGGTGTGGATGGAGGGGTTTCTCTGCTACCAATATGTTGACCACTATGTTGTGGTGAACTAGGATGCTCAAAGTCTGTCTGATCTATAGCATTAAGTGACTTAGTTCTTGGTAAATTACTTGGAAAGTCTAAGTCAACTTGGATCTCTTGAAGATTTGAAAGGTTTTCAGAGACAGAATTAGCTCTATGAATGGGTCTGACAATAGTTGGATCCCTAGATACAAGAGACTTCCTAAGAATACTTTCAATATTATCAACTATTTTAGGAGGATTTGGGTCAGGATAGGCTCTGGTATGAATTATTTTTGAAGCCAGTATGTTAAGATTTATACCCAAAGAAAAGAAAGTTAGCCAGATATGACAATCTTCAGAGGAACACTAGTCTTTAACAAAGAAAAATTAATCCTCAAAGTTCCCTAATCATGGGTGAGCACGATGTCTTAATGGTAGTGTGGGTTGCCCTAGTGGAGTCTTTGTGAAACTAGGGATAATCAGCAAGCCTACTGATCACCAATGGAGCCTTTTGGTCTTTTAGGAGTTGTGGAGTCACAAGGTGGATGATTTCAAATGTTCTAAGATAAGTTGTTGTCCACCATTAGTAATTAATTACCAATTTAAGAATGTCTGAGATGAAATTTACTCAAAATTCCCCAGCAGAGTCACTATTATGTTGGGGTCCTATGATTTAGCAGATTCGCATACTAAATGACAATGCAACATCAGAACCACTTTGGAATCCTAGGATCTAGCCCTCCTGGATTCAGAGAGGGATCTCTCTATATATGTTTTCAAAAGGATATATCTTTAAGGCTTGTGATATGATATTAGGCTAGTTATGAAATGCAAGGGATTGGTTTGTTTGTTTTCGGTTGGGAATCATTAAATGAGAAGGTCATGTAAAGTGAAGGAGGAAAAAAGTGGAAGGATGTTTCAGCATGGGAAGATAGGTCAAAAAACAGTGCTAAACCACTGGGCTATGGAGACATAAAAGGGTTTACTTGCACAACAACTATCCAAGGGTTTTCAAAGCGCAAGTCATCTATATCAGAACATATTTTAAGTTGAGTTTGTGATATGGAACATTAAGAAGTGTTGTGAAAGGAGCAAACATGTAAGAAAACAAAGGGTAGCCTAAGATCAGGTAAGGACTTTTAACCTATCTTTCTTTTGACATACTCTCAACGGAAGAACATTAAAGATAAACATGAAAAGCATTGTAAGATCAAGTAAGGAATTTTAACCTATCTTTCTTTTGGAATACTCTTAAGGGAAATATACAAAATAGTTGTTTAATACTAAACAAGGGACAGGGCTAACCATAAACTTCCTTGATTAAGAATCTACTTAGCATGCAGTGAAAATAACATTCAAGGATAACATCTCAAGTTCTACTTAGCAAAAACATGGGCTCACCAACATCTTAGACTGGTTATACTCCATTGAAATCATTCCCAAATACACATTTAGAATAAAACATAAAGATAAAGCTTAATCAGTGAGAGATAGGGTACATTGCAGTAAATCCTACTCTATATTTGTTGTTCCTTACCAGAGAATATGAACACAGTGGAAACATAAGGAAAATAACAATTACAGTGAGAATAACATCACCAATGATTTAGATCAGGATCCAGTGAATCTGCTTGTATATTTGATGTGAAAAACCAGTTACATACTTTGAGTCCAATAGATTTTACAACCCAATTCTTCCCTTTCTAGCCTACTATATTACAACTACTCAGTAACTCTTACTCAATAACAGTTCAGATAGTTAACAATTTTCCAACCTTTTACAATGAGTTTTCTGTGAATACATATAGGTGAAAGAGTAAGAGTGTTGTAGAAATGGTAGTAAATATCAATTAAGACATGATGGGAGAGGTATTCGAATGCCCATCTTTCTTAATAACCATAGCAATAACTTCTTGTACCACTTTAGCTGCTTTTAGTTGACTCTGAGACCAACTAGTCGGATGGTATTAACTCTGAAACGTGTTCTTTGAAGATATCTTGGTTTGAATTACCCTGTTTGTCCTTTATAACAAGTAAATTTTCATTTTGGGTTTTGTAGCCCTATGCTGGCTTAATAACTATTCTGACAGTTTTACAAATGGTTTGTCAACAGGATGGGTATCAATTACTCTCTGAAGTGTCTTTGGCCGAAATATCTCTGACTGTGCATTTAATATGTATTCCATTTGAGGTAAAATAGGACTATAGGTGTCATTCGAGACTCTTCTTCTGTTGATCTATCCTGTTTAGCACTTTTAACACTGACATTTAGCTTTTCATTGTGTTTTTTAAGGTTTTATTAAAACTTCTCGGACCATCTTCTGTCTTTAAACTGTGTTTTTGTCCTTTACAACATGTTGGTTAAGTCCTTGATCTCCTTTAATCTTCACTATTTGTTCGTTGATCTTCATTATTTCTCTTTTTCTGTGTGCAAGGGTTTTGTGATTCAATCAGTGGTCACGAGACCCTAATAAAACCTTTAAACTTTAATATTCGGCGTTTAGTTTTCCTTGCTAATTTTGTTTTTTTTCTGCGCGCAGGTGTTTCTTCTAGGCACTAGAGGGTTTGATTTGTAACCAATGTCCATAATTTTTTTTATTAAACTATGAATTTCAACCCCTCAGCCCTTTGCCATTGTTTCCTTGGCTATGGGAAACCTTTTAACATGTTAGCCACCATAAAAACCTACAAAACAAAAAAACTAGTTATAAAATCCTGCAAGCTGGGGTTTAACTGCAATAGAGGGCTTTGGCGAAGGTTATGGAGCAGTGAGGATGCAAGGTGAATGCAGCGGGGGACGTTTCATAGGCGGAAAGGCGAAAACATGTTTTAAAATGGCTTTGGCATGAAAATTTGGCAAGGTGGTATTGGAAAACCACGAATGGTTTTCACGCAGCGCTCAGGTGGTTAACGGTTTTGGGCATTTTGAATGCGATATAGTTCGTTGATGGACACGTAGCTTCTGTGAAACTGCATTTTTCACGTTGAAAAGAGGTGTTAAACCTCGGGAGCAAAATGCACGCAAAATCGCATGTGAGCCATTGGATCTAGGGAAGCCAGATCCACAACTGAGGTTAAGCGCGAAGGAGAAGCTGCACGGTAGAGAGGAATTATGGAGGGTAGGTGGCAATCCATGGTTGGGTGATGATCTGTGAGTGGAAGGTGGGCCAGTGATGACGTGTATAGCTCTATCGTGTAGCGGACGTGTTTATGGGCAAGGTTTGGAATGGGAGGCTTAACGAGGAACGTCGAATCTCAAAGGTCGAGGGCAGAGATATGTTAGCGGGGAGAATGGATAAGGAGTTCAGGGAATGGGGAAAGCCCAATGGCCATTGGATCTCCCAGATCAACGTTCAAGATGAATCGAGGCCAAAATCATCAGGGTGAGGGATTTATGAAGGAAAGGGGCTTTAAAAGGGAAGGTGCGGGAAAATAAAGGGGAGGAGCTTTAGGAGATTAGGCGCGGAGACAAGGTCCTGTTGAGGAAAAAAGGACCGAGGGCAGAGATATAAGGGGCTGGGGATAGTAGGAATTTATGAAGGAAAGAATTCGTGAGAGCCATTGGATCTCCTAGATCAACGGTGGAGATCGTATCGGCGGTTGAATCATCGGTGGGGGAAAAGATAAGTGTAATGGAGAAAAAGAACACGATTTGCCGATGCCGATGGGGGAGGTAATTGCGATGGGTGGAGGACCGTAGGATCAGGATCGAGATCAACAGTCAGGAGATACGCTCGGGGGATCACATCAGTAGGGAAAGGAAATGCGAGAAGGGAAAAAGGAAAAGCTTGATGCGATGGGGGAAACAACGATGCGATGGAGGGTAGCGCAGACCATCCGATCAGGATCTAGATCGACGGTGGAGATCAAATCGGGGGATCGCATCGATGGGGAAAAAGAAAGGCGGAAGGAAAAAGGGTGAAGCCTGATGCGATGCGCGATAGCCATTAGATCTTGGAGGAAATGGATGGTGAAGATGGAGTCAGGGGATCAGACTTCGGAATAAAAAGGGAAAGGGACATGGGATCGGTGGAAAGCTGATTTGCGATGGGGTGATCTACTGATGGCCGTTGGATCCGAGAGATCAATAGTGGAGATTTACTCGGGATTGAAACCATTGTGCGAGAGGAAAAATGCATAAACAAAGGAAAAAAAGGGGCAGAGTGGGGTCCAATAGCGCAGAAGGGGTTTAAGACTGATAGCCGACGGTCGCGAGTCCCGGTCACATGGAAGGAGGGGCTAAGAACTTAAGCCGACGGG
Organism: Pinus albicaulis; assembly: GCA_034641835.2. Lineage (NCBI taxonomy): Eukaryota > Viridiplantae > Streptophyta > Pinopsida > Pinales > Pinaceae > Pinus > Pinus albicaulis. The sequence continues at coordinate 2,719 of JAXQQM020080039.1, read as the reverse complement.
GGCTTAAATATGTTTATATGAAAATGATCGGATTTAAAGGCCGAAATGGGTTTTTTTTGAAGGTTCCAATAGAGTAAAGGAGGGGTTTTAAATCCAAATAAAGGGGATTTACATGGTTTTAAAGGGAATTTTGGAGGGAGTGGAGGGATTTTTAATAGAACATATGAATGGAAGAGGGATTTTTAGAGGAAAAATGAGTGGTTAGGATAGGTAAAAATGGATGAAAAGTGGGTGAAAATGAATTTATGGAATGATGGAAAATGGCTCTATAATAGTTTTCTCTAGATATGAGCAGGACTTCTTTGAATGCTCTTTTGAAGGAGATAACAGTGAAGATTACTCCCAAGTCAGAAGACACCAAAAGGCTTCAAGAATGAGTTTTTTTCTATGAAAATAATCTCTTGAAGGCTTAAGAGCATATTTAGCCATCATTTACTATGAAAAAATTTACTGATGGCTAACAGTGGCTCCACTTGGGGGTGGCAACTCCTTGGAGGTGTGAAGAACCTCAGAAATTTTATCTTTGGAATGTAGATCATTGTCCTGCACTTTGACAATCCTTCTTTCTTCTTTGATCATGCTGATTGAAAAGATGATCAGTATTTATCATAACCAGATGATTTTTCCCAAACATTATACCTACACAACCTACTTTCCTAAAAAAAAAATTTCATAAGGTGCACTTGGATTTGCAAACCTTTGACATCAACATTTTATTCTTTTGAAAATAGGAAACTAGTCTAAATCTACCCTTATAACTTCCATGAGTCTAGATTAAACTATTGGACTAAAAAATTTCTCTACCTAATCTACTATCTTCCAGGATTAAATTGTCTAAAAGATTTAATTCTCTATGTTCTAAAACACAAATTGAAAACATAGCCAAACCAGGATTAAACTGTCTGATAGGTTGTCAGACTATGGCATAAAAACAAGCTATTCGTAGACCTTTATTTGAAGAAAAGTAAAACAAAACTTGGAAGGCTTAAGATCTAAAAATTATAAGCATCCTTCATTCTTTCTTTCAGCTCTGATTTTGATTTCGTTTGAGCTGTCTTCTTCTTCTTTACCTGGTTCAAGTTTTCAACATGTTAGAACCAGTCTTTTTGTATCTTTGGCTCAAGTTTTGATCTGATTACAACCATTCTTTATTTTTGATTCTTTGGTTCAGATTTTGAGCATATTAGAACCAATTCTTTTCTATCCTAATCTAATCTACTGATAAGCCAAGATTAAACAGTTTGGCAGATCTTCTTCACTAACCTATCAGTAGTAAATTGAAATCTATCTAGTCATGATTAGGCTGTATGACTACATAGTAGTGCTTCTTTTGGTAGTGTCATTTAAGCGTGCACACTTTTAGAATTTCTTTCTTTTTTGGTATGGGGCTGTACCTTTCCTTTTTTTTTCTAATCTGCCCTCTTTTTCTCTTTTCTATTGTTTTTGTATTTTTCAATTTTTCAAAACAAAATAAAACTATGATATTTACATTGGAAAATGAAGGCTTTAAATAGAGATTTCAGTAGAAATAATGTTTGAGCATCCTACCCTTGACAGGACCCCCAAATAGGTCTTTACCATCAATATCTTGTAGAAAAAATGCATTATGACCAATGGCCGATTGAATGATGTAAGGGCCTTGCCATAAATTATCAAACTTGCCATGTTTTCCCTTATATTATCTACTGGAATCCCATTTGAGTACTTTGTCACCAATTTTGAAATCACTGGCCTTTGTCCTCTTATCAAACAACTTTTTGATATTCTCTTTTACTTTTTGTGCTTTGTCATAAAACTCTTCCCTGGTTTGCTGAAGATGTATGGTCTGATTTATCCTTCTCATCATGCTATATTCTTCTGATTGTATTTTTTGGACCAACTTCGTCACTGGCACTCCTAAACTAGTAGGAAAAACTGCATCTTCTCCATAAACTAGTTGATAGGGAGACATTCCAATGGATTTCTTTGTTGTCAACCTATCTGCCCATAAAGCATATACTAGCTTGTTGTGCCATGATCTTTGATTTTCTTCCAACAGCTTCTTTATTATGTTTATCAGGCTCTTATTTGAAGACTCTGCTAGCCCACTACCTTTAGGGTAATAATTTGTGGAATGAATAGGCACAATCTAATATCTGTGACAGAAATCAACCATATTTTTAGAACCAAATGCAGCAGCATTGTCAGTGATAATTTTCCTAGGACAACCAAATCTAGACAGGATATGATATTCAAGGAATTTTATGATAACTGAGTCTGTGGCATTCATAGAAGGGATGGATTCTATCCATTTGGTGAAATAATCAGTGGCTGTGAGTATCCATTTATGTTGGGCAGACGAGGCAGGATGGATTTCCCCAATGAAGTCTAGGCCCCACTATTGAAAAGGAGCTTCAACAGTTATTGGTTGCAAGGGTAAGGGAAGCAGTTTTATCTTGCCTTCAAAGATTTGGCATTTGTGGCAGGAAACTATCATTTTTTGGACATCTTGAAAGAGGGTGGGCCAATAATAGCCAGCTCTAAGGATTTTATTAGCAGTGGTTTTCCAATTGAGGTGACCTCCACATTCTCCTTCATGAAACTCATGCTTTATCCTATCTACATCAAACTCAGGGAAACATTTAAGCAATAAACCACTGGCATTATTCAAATATAAACATTTATCTAAAATGTAGTAGTTAATAGCCTTTAACTTCAATAATCTTGCCTTTGTTTTAGA
>JAXQQM020091309.1:0-40009 GCA_034641835.2 Pinus albicaulis | reverse complement strand
GGTCACTTAACAACTGCATCTAAAAGTTTAATTCTAATGTCTTTTGGGGGCGGTTGTCCAAAACTACTTCCAAAAGTTACATTTTCGTGACTTTTAAGGGTGGTTAAGGGATTCTAAGTTAACAGTTAGGGGTTAAGGGTTTAGTGGCTTAGGGTTTAAGGGATCAAGGGTTTAATGGGTTATGAGTTATAAGTGTAGGGGTTAAAGGATTATGGTTTGGGGGTTACAGGGATAGGGAATTTAGTGGTTATGGGTTAAGGTATTATGGGTTGTGATAATAGGGCCCATAATCCCCTTATCACAACTATTTGGGGTTCCCCTATCAATTTCTCTTATTTCCTTCTCTCTAGGCCCACTAGCTCCTCTGCCCTCAGGTCCTAAGGCCCCATCTCGTTCCCTAATGTTAGGATTGTAGATTTCAGTAACTCTCACTTCTACCCATCCATGATACCCTTATGTCCCCTTTCCTCGTTCAATACACCAAAAAAATCCCCCTCCCCCAAAATTAATGAGAAATAAACATTTGGAGGTGGTCATTAGGTAGGAGTTGTAAAAGAATCTTAGCTAGGTAGGAGCTATAAAAGAATATTAGGTAGGAGTTGTAAAAGTAATTGCAGTTGAAGAAACTGAGAAGATGGAATTTGTAGCTTGTCAGGCTAGAAACAAAATAACATGCTCAAAGAATAAAGTGAAAATGCTAAAAATCAAAACTTGCATGGAGTTATTACTGTAGTCCACAACATGATAGAAGATATTGAAAACTTCATGGCAATTGAAATTCAAAGTGTAGATGGTATAGTGAGTGAGTGGATGGGATAATGCATGTTTTATGAATCATTGCTCAGCTTAATTATTTATGCTCGTGATCATTGTTTGAAACCTAGTGGAGCAATCCTTCCAGACATAGCTAAGATGTATGTGACTTGTGTTGGAAATGGTGGAACTAGTCTATCGTTTTGGGAAATGTATATGGACTCAACATGTCTTGTATTGGTAAGGAAGTGGTTGAAGATGTTTCTCAACAGAGCATAGTTGATGTTGTGGATAGTAGGGATATAGTGATATAGACTTTTTTCAAACATACATTTGATATTATGAAAATAAAAGTAATATCGTCGATTCCCTGTATGCAGGAACATATTACAAGAATATTACGATTTTGTAACTCTAGAAGATTACAGTGATGTTTTTGGTGTAAATTTGAAATAAAATATGAAATAATATGTCAAGTGGATTTTTAAAGCCTCCTTACCAATTGGTTTTCTGGAACAGGTGCTGCTCTGAAACATGTTCAAATCTGGGCTTCCTGGAAATACGTCATTCAACATTGAGATGAAAAGGCTGCTACATCATTAAAATTGTTGGGTGTGGAGCTTGATTATCTTGTTTATTTTGTATCACAGTGTTGGACCCCTGTACCTTAATGGGGCGGCAACGCCGCCTGTAATTAAACACTGCCTGGGGGGTCCAGGGGGGCGGCTACGAATTTATGGAGCCCCCCCGGCGGGGGTTTCGAGGGCAGCACCCCCGAAGCTAAAAATAGATGTAAAATTTCCTTGTAAAAGTATTGTAATTTCTAGTCAATCTGGGCCATTCATTAGGCAGATGATCTAACAGTAGAAGTTATGTTTAGTTTAGGGTTTTTTTCCCTAGAAGGCAACCCCTCTTTTGTATGAGGGTATTGTATTGTGGCTATGTATTGTATGTGTATTCTCAGAGCGAGAAACAGATAGGGAGACTGTGAGAGAGAACAAAGGATATTACAGCAGATTTTTTGTAGGTTGTGTCTCTTGGTTTTGCTGGATAATAAAAAGGAAGGACTAGTTGTTCAGGGTGGACATAGCCCAAACTAGGTGAACCACGTATATATGTGTCTCTCTGGTTTTATGTGTTTTGTGTGTTTGTGTTTTCCACATATTTTATGTGTTGCATTGCCTTGTAATATATAATTTTCTAACAAAAATATTGAGTAATTGAAGAGAAAATCTACGAAACCCTGAGAAAGCCCTAAAAAACACTTGGATAAAATTAAAGATAACTAATCTTGACCTTTTTTTAGCCAATTTCTGCAACTTGGGAATCTCTTCATGAAATCTGGCCTTGGTATGTCGAATTTCAACATTCAGGGTCATGACCACTGCCCTGTTCTTCTACTTCGTTGCATCTTCGACTTTTAAGTACCAAAAAAGCTACATAATTTAGCAGTTTTTCCCATCATTTTAAAAATAGCACTAGGGGAAATGTAAGGCTTACTAATCTGCTTTGCGACCTCAATGTCAGACTCGAAAACAATATTGAATCCTGACGAAGGCATCGTTTCAGGAGATCTAGTTCTCCCTGTGTTTGTTAATATCGTACTTTCATACTTTTTGCAGATGGCATCTACCTGCCTAAGAATGTCGATGGTGCTTATCTTCATAGTGATTAGACATGATGTGCTGCTCCATGCCTATTATTTTGGATTTGTGTTTTCCCTCGAAATTATTTTCGGATACAAAATTTCAAATCTCTTTCAATAAATATTAATTGAATGTCGATGATGCTCATCTTCACAATGATGATCAGACATGATGTGCTGCTCCATGCCTGTTATTTTGGATTTGTGTTTTCCCTCGAAATTATTTCCGGATACGATTTGTGTTTTCCATCGTAATTATTTCTGGATACGAAATTTCAAATCTCTTCTAATCGATCTTAATTGAATGATTGATTAAACAAATTTGACTAAAAGATTGACTAAACAACTAATGTAAATTGCTAGATTGTCACCCTTCAAAATTTCTGAGTGGCCCAACTTTGAAGAGAAATTGATTTTGTTGAAATTTCAACTCGTATGGAATTCCTAGTGGTTTATAAGAATTTGGCATGATTGGTTGAATAAATTTGTGGTACTCCAAAGAATTTTTGTGTTCAATTATTTATTCACAAATTTTTCACAGTTTATGTCATTTCTAAAAATGATGTAATGTTATTTTAGTATGGTTTTTATTAAAATGATGTAATGCCATTTTAGTATGGTTTTTAGTGTTGTTAAAAATGATAAGAAATTCATGTATTATTTTAATGTAATGTTATCTTAATATGGTTTCTAATGTTGTTAGAAAAGAAAAGAAATTAATGGTGTGGGCATTTAACATGTCATTATATTATATTATGATTTGATTAGTGTTGGGTTAATTCATCTTTTATTTATAATATTTTTCTTATTACTTTTTCACTATTTTGGTTGATGTGTGTAACTATAGGCTCATTATTTTATTTTCAAATGTGAGTGGACAAGGTTATTCTAACATTTGATGAATGAATGGATTGAATTTCTTACTTATATTTCCTTATGTGACAGTATTATCAAATACAACTTGTTTAGTGTTCCCCTTGCGTGGCAATCCATTCTCTTTTGCGTGGTGGTTAGGTTATTCATTTGCTCAAGTTTCGCAAACTACACTTGAGGAACTCCATCTGAACACCTCAAATGTATTCTTCAAGGTCCAACATAGGACATCAAGCAATTGGAATTGTACTCAACATGCCCTTTCCTTTGTAGAGTTGGAAGTCCTTTATTGTTGCTTTACTTGTCCCTACACTCTTCACTAATTATTATGCTCGATGTTAGGTGTAGGCCTTTGCCTTGATCTTCAATAAGCACAATGCTTCATCTTTTCATTAAGAACATTCACTGAGTAAAGCAGCACAATGCTTCATCTTGTCATTAAGCATATTCACCAAGTAAAGTCACTTTGATCACTAGGTCTACATTTGGGAAAAATTATTCCCTTTAATTCCCTTTGCTTGGTAATGCACCTTTCTTCTCTTAGTGATGTTGTGCTTAGCTATAATTATCATGTCATTATGTAATGAAATGCACAATAGGATCCCACTAAGAAAATATTTCATTGCTCATGGTTATTTCTTAACAACAAGTAGGTGGCTAAGGCAGGCTAGGGTGTGCAGGGTGCCAGGGTGTACCAACATGTGTCAAGGAGTGTCAAGACAACAAAAGGGAGAACCAAGCTAAAATGCAAGGAAATGAACACATGAGAGGGTTAATAATTTAGGACTTTACCTTTTTCAAAAGGGCATGCTAGAGTGCCAGGGAATGTCAGGCAGTGCTAGGGTGTGCTAGGGAGTGACGAAACATGGCAAGGAATGTAGAGGATGCTAACACGCGTCATATAGTGCCAAGGAATTGTTAGACGTGTCAGGTGTTATGGCATGTCAATATGTAAAATATGTTTCTTAGTTGCTTTATGGACAGGGTTGGACATGAGACATCACTTGGTAACTTGTTAAGTGGGATGAGTTGAGATGAATGAATAAGAGTGTGTAACAAGGAGTGTCAGCGAGTTCTAGGTGTGCTACTAGGCAACACTATGTCATTCTAGAGTGCCAGGGTGGCATGCGACCAAGATGTGTCAGTTTCCAGGGTGTGCCAACATGTGTTAGGAAGTGTTAGGGAGTGTTAGGGAAACACAAGGGAACACTAGGTATAATTAACGCATGGAAATGAAAAAATAATAGTTTGTGACAGGAAGTGTCAGTGAGTTCTAGGTGTGCTAAGGAGGGAGTGACAAGGTATGCTAGAGGTTAGGGAAACATGCCAATATGTGCCAGGTTCTAAGGTGTGCCAATGCATGTCAGGGAGTGTTATGGAATGCCAAGGAAAGCCAAGGGAGCACTAGTTTCAAATGCATGGAAATAAATAAGAGTGTGTGACATGGAGTGTCAGTGAGTTCTAGGTGTGCTAAGGAGGGAGTGGCAAGGTATGCTAGGTAGTTCCAAGGAATGCTAGTGTGTTAGGGCGACATGCCAAGATGTTACAGGTGTCAGGGTGTGCTAATGTGTGCCAAGGAGTGTTAGGGAGTTCCATAGAAACACAAGGGAGAACTAGTTAAAAATGCATGGAAATGAATGGATAAGAGTGTGTGATAGGGAGTGTTAGCGAGTTCCAAGTCTTCTAAGGAGGGAGTGACAATGTTATATGTTAGGCAGTGCCAAGGCATGCTAGAGTGTTATGGAATGTCAGGGAGTGTTAGGGTGTGTTAGGGAGTGAAAAACATTCCAATAAATGTAGGGGATGCTAACACATGCCACATGGTGCTAAGGGAGTGTTAAACGTGCTAGGTGTTATGGCATGTCAAGATGTAAACTATGTTTCTTAGTTGTTTTATGGCCACGGTTGGATGTAAGCCTTGACTTGGTAACTTGTTAAGTGGGATAAGTTGAGATTGGAAATGAGTAGCCTAAGATGAGTTATAGGAAGGTCTTAGGTGAAAAAGGCATAGTATAGTTTTAGTAATTGTAACTTGGTCAAGATATTATAGTCAAGGAAGGACTTGTTTGGGTTCCCAAGTCTAAAAAAACATAAGGGTAGTTATGAGGGCATGATAACTAAGGAGTGCCAAGGAATGAAAAGGTGTGCTAACACATGGCAGACAATGTCAATGTATGTTGAGGAGTGTTAGGGAGTTCCAAGGGAACACAATGGAGAATTAGATCAAAATGCTTTGTAATGAACGAATCATTACGGGAATTTTGAGGTCTAAAATGGGCCTCCTAAGGAAATTATCAAATAATAGTGGAAATAATCAAATAAGATTTGATTACATCATCAAATTTTAGAGGGAAAAAAGGAAATCTCAACTTATCTCCAAAAAGCTTTTACTCAAATTTAGGTTTTTATAAAAGTACCGCTTACGAAAATTCTTATCATCATCCAAAGTGTACCCATATTGTATACTTTTGATGGACACTTCTATACGGAAAATGAGAAATACATGAAAAAATGTGATAGCAATCACGTTTTTTCATGTATTTCTCATTTTTCGTGTAGTAGGGTCTATGGAAAGTATGCAACATGGGTACTCCTTGATGAGGAATTAAATTTTGCATCCAACTATACTACCACTTAAATTATAAAACTTTGGGAGATAAGTTGAAAATACGAGTTGAAAAAGTAGTTTTATTATTTTATTATTTTTTAATCTTTTTACCCTTTTACTTAAAAAAATGGTGAATCATCCCCCATGGTTGACATAATCATCTAGAATCCTATTGGTTCTTATAAAGTTTATTTTGGTTGTAATTTTTTCTTAGGATGCCCATTTTAGACCTCAAAATTCCCCTAATGATTGAGTGTGTTCCAAGGAGTGTCAGTGAATTCCAGGTGTCCCAAGGATGAAGTGTTTTAGGAGAAGTTTAGAGGAAGACTTGCAAGAGGGAAGCCTATGGTTGTGATAAGTTGTGGAAAAATTAATTTCAGAGAAAGGGAGACTTTGGGTTGGGCACAACATTGTTTTTCTAATGACTTGGTTGGGTTCCCAAGTTGCAAAAAAAGTAAGGCTATCTATGAGAGTATGACAACTAGGGAGTGTCAAGGTGTTCCAGGGAATGTAAGGTTCCCAATTAAGGCTATTTTTGAGGGCATGAGTGCCAAGGCATGCTTGGGAATGATAATATGTGACAGATAGTGCGAAGGCATGTCAAACATGCTAAGATGTTCCAAGTGTTAAGGCATGCCAAGATGTGAAAGGGTGTGACAATGTGTGTCAGGGATGGTCAAGGAAACAAAATGGAGAAACAAGTTAACATACAAGGAGATTAACACATAAGAGGGTTCATAATTCATCAATTTACCTTTTCTGTGAGGGGCATGCTAGGCACACCAACACTAGGTTCGAATGGGTGCCAGGTGCCAAGTGTTAGTGCATTCTACATGCCAAATCTTCCTCTATTAATTCTCATCTACTTTCCAACAATTGATCTCAAATAACTTTAATATTTAACCATGCCAAAGCATACCAACTCATCTCAATGCATGTCAAACATGTTAAGACTTTCCAGGCGCTAACATGTGCCAAGTACCAATGTGTGTTAGGGAGTGTTATGTATGTTATGAAGTGGTAGGGCATTTCGAAAAGCGCTAAGTAGAGAGTGTCAATGCATGTTGAGGAGTGTTAGGTAGTACTAGGACAACACAAGGGAGAACTAGGTCAAAATGCATGGAAGTGAATGAATATGAGGGTGTGTCAGGGAGTGGCAATGAGTGTTAGTTGTCATGCCAAGGAGGGAGTGAGAAGGTATTCTAAGCATTCACACACCATATTGACTACTCACTTCTTACCATCCCCACACCATAAAAAAGCCCTAAAAATGTCATTCTTAAAATCCATTGTGTAGTTTCCTAATTTCATTCAAGTAGAATCTCACAATTACTTATGTAAGTAATGGTGTGATCATTTTTTATTCTCTTAAAGGAACTCTTTCTAGACATGCACCCCATCAAGCATAAATTATCGAGTGAAAAATAAATGAAAATGAATGAATAAGAGGGTGTGTTGGCGAGTGTCAACGAGTGTTAGACGTGCCAAGGGGGGAGTGACAAGGCATGCTAGGGAATTCTATTGCATTTCAAGAAGTGCCAAGGTGTGCTAACATGTGTCAGATAGTGCCAAGGCATGCAAATGCATGCCGGGAATGCTAAGACATGCCATGTGTTAAGGCGCAACGAGATGTGCTAGGTGTTAGGGTATGCGAATGCATGTCAAGGAGACTTGTCAGGCGACAAAAGAGAACACCAAGTTAAAATGAAAATAAATGAACACATATGAGGGTTAATAATTCAGGACCTTACCTTTTCAAGAGGGGCATGCTAGGCATAGCAACACTAGTGCCAATACATGCCAAGGGCCAAGTTTTATTGTGTCTTAAGTGCCAAATCATCCTCTATTACTTCTCTCTTAATTGTGAATAATTGATCTCAAATAAATTTTATCTTAAACCATGCCAAGGAATTCCAGGGCATCCAAACACATGCTAATAATTTTCAAGTGCCACTAAGTGCCAAGATCCAATATGTGTCAAGGAGTTATAGGGCATGCTATGGAGTTCCAGGTTTGCTAAGGATTGAGTGACAATATATGCTAGATATTTCCAATGCATGCTAAAGTGCTAGGTAAGCATACCAAGATGTTCCAAGTGACAATGTGTGTTGAGTGTTAGCGAGTTCTAGGGAAACAAAAGGGATCACTATGTAAAAATGCATGGAAATAAATGAATAAGAGTATTTTACAGGGAGTGTCAGCGAGTTCTAGGTGTGCTAAGGAGGGAGTGACATGGTATGTTAAGCAGTGCTAAGTCATGCTAGTGTGCCAGAGTGGCATGTGGCCAAGATGTGATAGGCGCCAGGGTGTGCCAACACATGATAGGAAGTGTTAGGGAGTCCTAGTGACACACATGGGAGAACTAGGTGAAAATAATGCATGCAAATGAAAAATTAAGAGATTGTGACCAGAAGTGTCATTTAGTTCCAGGTGTGCTAAGGAGGGAGTGACAAGGTGTCTTAGAGGTTAGGGAAACATGCCAAGGTTTGGCAAGTGCTAGGGTGTGCCAATCCATGTCAGGGAGTGTTATGGAGTGCCAGGGAAAAACAAGGGAGCAGTGGTTTCAAATGCATGGAAATGAATGAATAAGAGTGTGTGACAGGGATTGTTAGAAAATTCTAGGTGTGATAAGGAGGGAGTGACAATGTATGTTAGGTAGTGACAAGGAATGCTAGAGTGCCAGTGTAAAATGCCAAGATGTGTCAAGTGTCAGGGTGTGCCAATGTGTGTCAGGGAGTGTTAGGGAGTGCCATGGAAACATAAGGGAGAACTAGTTCAAAATGCATGGAAATGAACGAATATAGAGTGTTTGATAGGAAGTGTCAGTGAGTTCCAACTGTGCTAAGGAGGGAATGACAACGTTATATGATAGGCATTTCCAAGGCATGCTAGAGTTCCAGGGCATGCCAGGGAATGGTAGGGTGTGTTAGGGAGTTCCAAAGCATGTCGAGGAATGTAGGGGATGCTAACACGTGCCACATAGTGCCAAGGGATTGTTAGATGTTCTAGGTGTTATGGCATGTCAAGATGTAAACTATGTTGCTCAGTTGTTTTATGGCCACGATTGGACGTGAGCCTTGACTTGGTAATATTGGCCATGAGTAGCCTAAGATTATTTTTAAGCCATTCTTAGGCAAACAAGGCATAGTCTAGTTGTATTAAATGATTGTTGTCAAGGCAAGACTTGGTTGGATTCCTAAGTCTAAAAAAAAATAAGGGTAGTTATGAGGACATGACAGTTAAGGAGTGCTAGGGAGTCCCAATGAATTAAAAGGTGCGCTAACACATGCCAGTTAGTGTTAATGCATGACAAGGAGTGCTTGGGAGTGTTAGGGCATCACAAGGGAGAACTAGTTCAAAGTGCATGGAAACGAATGAATAAGAGTTTTTGCTAGGGAGTGTCAGTGAATTCCAGGTTTCCCATGGACGAAGTGTGTTAGGAGAATTTCATAATAGGATTTGCAGGAGGAAATCATATGATTGTGATAAGGGGATGGACGAATCAGTTTCACACAAGGGGATACTTTGTGCTAGACACAACTCTATTTTTTCAATGACTTGGTTGGGTTCCCAAGTCGCATAAAAGGTAAGGTTATCTAAGAAGGCATGACAACTAGGGAGTGCTAAGGTGTGCAGGGAATCCCAAGAAGTGCTAACACATGCTATAAATTTCCAAGGCATGTTAGGCATTCCAATATGTGCTAGGTGATAGTGTTTAGCGCCAACGCATGCTAGGGAGTGCCAGGGAAACATAATGGAGGACTAGTTTCAATTGCATGGAAATGAATGAATAAGAGTCGGTGATAGGGAGTGTTAACAAGTTCTAGGTGTGCTAAGGAGGGAGTGACAAGGTATGGTAGGAAATTCCAAGGCATGATAGAGTGCTAGGAAAGCATGCCAAGATGTGCCAAGTTCCAAGGTGTGCCAATGTGTGCCAAGGAGTGTTAGGGAGTGCTAGAGAAACACAAGGGAGCACTATGTCATAATGCATGGAAATGAATGAATAAGAGTGTGTGACAAGGAGTTTCAATGAGTTCCAAGTGTGCTAAGGAGAAGTGACAAGTCATGCTTGGCAGTGCTAAAGAATGCTAGAGTGCTAGGGCAATATGCGGCCAAGATGTGCCAATGCATGCAAGGAAGTGTTAACTAGAAGTGCTAGGGAAACACAAGGGAGCACTACCTCAAAATGCATGGAAATGAAAAAATAAGAGTTTGTGATTGGAAGTGACAGTGAGTTACAAGTGTGCTAAGGAGGGAGTGACAATGTATATTAAGCAGTGTTAAGGCATGTCAGAGGCTAGTGCGACATGCCAAGATGTCCTAGGTGCTAGAGCGTACCAACATGTGCCAAGTAGTATTAAGGAATGCTATGGAAAGAGAAGGGAGCACTAGGTAAAAATGCATGGAAATGAATGAATAAGAGTTTGTGACAAGGAGTTTCAATGAGCTCTAAGTGTTCTAAGGAGAGAATGACAAGGTATGCTAGGTAGTGCCAAGGAATGCTAGAGTGCTAGGGCGGCATGCCAAGATGTGCTAGGTTTTAGGGTGTGCCAATCTGTGCTACAGAGTGTTAGGGAGTGTCAGGTAAACACAAGGAAGCACTAGATCAAAAAGCATGTAAATGAACAAATAAGAGTATGTGATAGGGAGTGTCAATGAGTTTTAGGTGTGTTAAGGAGGGAGTGACAGGGTTATATGCTAGGCAATGCCAAGGTATGTTAAACTACCAAGGTGTGTCAGGAAGTGTTATGATGTGTTAGGGGGTGTAAAATCACGTCAAGGAATGTAGGGGATGCTAACACATGCCACATAATTCCAAGGAATTTAAGACATGTCAGGTGTTATGGAATGTCAAGATGTAAATTGTGTTGCTTATAAGTTGTTTTACGTCCACAGTTGGATTTGATGAGCATTTTATTGGTAACTTGTTAAGCGGGATCAATTGAGATTGGACACGAGTAGTCTAAGATGAGTTACATGTAGTTCTTAGGTGAACAAGGCATATGTTGAATTTCCATGACACATGAGAATTTGGGTTTGTTCTTAGAATATTTGATGCAAACAAACTCAAGTGCCACAACACATCAACTTTGCACAACGAAATCTACACACATTAGGGAATCAATAAGTGCACATGAATTTTTTTTAAAAATTTCAAACCGTTCTTCGTTAAATTACAAAATGTAATAGAATAGGCTAGAGCTATCATACCCGAGATCATGGTCCTTTACAATCACACTGATACAAGGAATAGAACTAGGGCTTGGTGTTAGTCCTTTGACAACCAATATACCTTGAACAAGACAACACTTGACCCAATTTTTGATGGTGGCCACACATAGCCCTTTCAATCCACATGTCTTGAACACATCTGGAAGGTCCTCTTTCCTCCCATTATCCAACTCTTCAATATGCCTATATCATGAACTCAACTCCTTTATGTTACTGAACTCGGCTCAAAAAAAATTTCCCTCTATTAGTGTCAGTATTTGCATACTTCCACCAGGGATCAAAACACATTTTGCATGTGCATCTTAGGTGTCCCATTCTGAAGAAATTTTCCATCATTCCATTAGTTCATGATATAAAATTGTTCCACTAGTGGTTGTCCTTGTCAATAAGCTTCATTCTCCCTCAAAATATCATATTGGCTGACTCATTCACATGTCTTCTTGAGCATAACAACACCTATGGAAATGCTCTTTTCACTTGCAAGTATTTTAACTCAAAATATCATTCATGAAATTCAGGTCTAAATAAGTCCCATTAGGTCATTAGATTTTTATATTTCTCAAGTTCACTCTTTCATTTCAGATGAAGTCAGCACATATATGAGAGGGACTAAATAAGATCATCATGATGTAATTATCATACTTTCAAAGTTGTATTTTTTCAGTTTAATGATTTTTATATCAAAATGTCATTTTGATATAAAATTCAATATGTAATTTATTTATATTTTTCCAAATGTAATTTTATGTTCTCATATGTAATAAATTCAATCCCAAGCTGTCAATACAATCATGTCCGTCCTAAGTGGAGCAAAAAAAGACAAACTCCATGTTCGATCAACCTGCAATGCCAAAAAGTTAGAAAGTTAAAGAGTATCAATGCTAAAGTCCAAAGGGAAAAGTGGGTGATTCAAATTAAAATTTTCAAATCCACTATGCTATAAAGCCGTTCAAAACACCTGAAAGCAAGTCATTGCATCCATTTAGCCATCAAAATTTTCCAGCAGAGGAGAAAATTTCAAGTTTTTTTTAGCATTTTGAGAAAAATTCAAGGGCGCTGCGCATTTGCACCCAGGCACTGCGCGTTTGCTTAGGCGTTGCGCATTTACCCAAAGGCGCTGCGCATTTTCCTGAAAGCACCTGACCAATTTACACAGGCGTTGCGCGTTTACCCAAAGGCACTGCACGTTTGCTCAGGCACTATGCGTTCCTCCATAACGCTGTGCGTTTACACAGGGAGGGTTTCAAATCACTTCACCACCTCCAACAAGCTTCATTTCCTCACCAATTTCTTCAAAATTCTTTGAATCAGTAAGTAGACCCTAAAGACACCTCTCCTCTAATATATTTGATGTTCCATAAGAAGATTTGAAGTGTTTATTGCTATGAAACCCTACTTTGTATTTCCTTCCCATTTTCATGCATCATATCCATATTCATGTCCCTAAACACATATCAGTCATAAATATTGTTAAATCCTAGGGTTTTCATAGACCTAGGTTTTCATTTACATTCATTCCCTCCATTTTCCTAAGCTAGTCATCTCATATCTCACTCCCTTCATCTCATTTCATTTACCCTAGGGTTTCCAAAGCTTTCAAATTCAAAATGTCTGAAGAGGAGGACAGAGGTGTCAGTGAGGAACAAACACCAAAGAAAATTAACCACAAAGGAGGGAAAATCATCAAATATGAACCACTAACCACAAAGGAGCTCATGGCTTCTCCTCTCACTATGTCATGTTTTAAGCATGTTGGTTGTTTTGATTTTTGTGAGAAAGTGCAGCAAATTCAGTACCACCCTATTTTGACAAGGTTGTTCATTACAAATCTTCATGATAAGCAGGTCACTCTTGCTGGGGTCACTTTTACCATGTCCACTAATGCCATTTCAGGTGCTACAGGGATCCCTAATGTGGGAGAGAAATGGTTTAAACAGGGAAACCTAGAGCTACTATGAACCATGTCTTAAACCTAGATACAAGGATGACAAAAAGACCATTTTCCATTTCTCTCATCTCCTTGACCGATATGTCCCTATGATGAAAATAATAATGAAATACTTCACCTGTGAGGGGAGGTTTTCTCAACTCTATTCATATCATATCCAACTCCTCATGGACTTCACTAGAGTCATAATGCTTCACATACCCTACTATCTCTCTCGTGACATTGACAAGATGGCATAAATTGTACAAAAGAGGGATTATAATCATCAAATGCAGAGTCTTTTCCACCACTCCCTCATCAAGATGATAGTCATGCATCAGCTTGAGCAAAAGAACATTTCATGGGACACATTCATAGTAAATGAAGTTTTCAATACCCCACCTAGTCAGCATGAGCAGAGTATCCCTTCATCATCTCATAATCCCATATCCACTCCTCCAACTCGACCTGTTTCTCATACATCATCACCTAGTCAGATGCATTCACCTCATGTTGATCCTACTTCTTCACCTTTCCATAACCCTTCATCATCACATCATGATACTGAGTCATCAAGAAGTGAGAAGGACATTGAGGCAACTTGGGCTAATGTCACTGATGTTGATCCATTTCCCAAGACCTATCAGAGAGGCCATAGGCATGTGTTTTCTTCACTTGGAGTGAAAGGGGCCATGCCTTCTTCATCAGCAAAATAGGTGGACAAATGCAAGGAAAAGGCTAAAGAGCCAATCATTGATGAACAGGAGGATAGACATGAAACCGAGCGACAGTTTCAGTTGATTGACCTAGATGAGGAAGATGAGGACAGAATTATCAGTGCAGCAATCAAAGGAAAAGAAGCAAAGATTAATAAACTTCAAGCTAATCTTGACAGAGCAAAGTATGTGATTTATTTTCTTGAGCAATAAAATCAGCAGCTGAAGACCAAACAGATTAGCAATGAGGTCAGGACCATCAAAGCACAAAGAGAGGCAGAAAAGGCCAAGGCCTTGTTGGAGGAGACCTTGGAAATATTTGGTGAGATTGATGATGAGGAGAATCAGCCTCCAAGACAGAAACCAAAGACTAGAGGGCTGAAAAGAACTCTAGCCCTTGAGAGATAGAGAGAAGCTGAGTTGGCAAGGCAGCTCACTCCAAGTGAGTTGATTGCCCTAGAGATTAGCAAGGATAGATAATCATGGCTTGACAGAGCCAAATTGCATCTAGAGAGGTTGCTAGAGAAGGCTAGCAAGGACAATGACATTCAGAGGAAAATGGCAAAGCACTACGCCATGAGGAACAAAATTGCAGGGGCCAAGCTCAAACGAGCCCATGCAAAAATTCAAACTTTTACCAAGAAAAAGGAGAAGGAGAGGTTAGAAATTCTTGTTGAGGTGTCTCTTCATGCCTCAAGCACTTGATAAGCAAGTAACCTCACAATTTTGGCAAACTTTGGCACATTTGGCACTTCAGTGCATTTTTGGTTTTTTGAGTAATTTTGGCACACAAAAATTCTGCGAAATGCGCAACGACCTGGGCATTGCGCTCTTTTTTGGAGCCTCCAATTGAAAAATGGCCACCACCATTGTGTTCAGAATGATGAATACATCAACTCTAGCAAGTTTCAGAAAAATTGGAGGAGAACTAGTCCCTCAAAAGTGCAAAAAACTACCAAATTTTCATGTTTCTGCCTCCTTTTCTACCTAGGCGCTGCGCGTTTACCAATCTTGGGAGATTGACTTTTTGACAAGTCAAATGAGCACCATTTTGGAAACTAGACTCAGAGATATTTCCAATGAGCTATCATGGAGATGATTTGGACACAGAAAGGCCTCCAAAAGTTGCTTGCAAAAGAGGCTGTTTTTTATGTATGGGCGCTACGCGTTTGCCAGGAAAATTTCATTTTCACCATCTTCAACAAATTTTGAAGTTTCACTCCAGTGTGACTTTTTACTTGGGAAAATGAATAAATTACTGATGTAAATGGTCATGGTGAATTTAAATGTCATGTTTTGACTTTCATCTAAGGTAGATACATTAGGTGAGTCCTCTAGAGGTCAAATGAATCAGTTTCCTCTCTTTTAGAGGCAAATTGTTGGGTCTTCCTAGTCTTCCGTTTCTTGTTTGGGAGTAGGTGAAATTGATTCCTATCTCATAGATTCGACTCCCTAAGGCTAGGGAGAGTGGTTTTGATGTCTATATGATGTATTTTCTCAGTCATTGTAATGGTTGGACTCTTTTGGAGGTTTGACTTCTCAAGGACACAATTTTTTATCATTTTTGGCCTGGACATTAATCAAATTTGCAACTTATTTTATGGGATCCATGTGGTATTGTGTTTAGTATCAGTTTCTTCTTTTGTGCTCATATGTTAGAATGTTTTATGTATTTCATCCTACATTTCATTTCTATTAAGTGAATGTTTACAAGTTAGATGAACAAAATCCATAATTTCTATGCTCTGTTTTGGGTAAATATCCACAATTTGTAATTTCTTTAGTTTAGAAAGAAACCATGAATTCACCATGCTCTTTTCTAGCTCCTCATCTGTCTTAAATCATCCCATCATCAAAATCCTCAAGTTCTAAACCACTGTACCTACCTTTCCCCATAGAACACCCTGCAAATCTTGACCTAATTTCCTTGCCTTAACTGTTTGACTCCTCCTGATCCAGCAAAACCTTACACAATCAAAATAAAAAACCCTAAGCTACTATACCTAGCCTAAAATCTTCTTTCCTCAGTCATCTTGGTTGTGATCTTTACGGAGAGAGCCCTCTCCTGGCCTAGTAGGGATAGCTACTTGGCTAAGCATGGTTTGAGGTTACCTCGGAATTGCCTTTCTCAGCCCGAGGTTCAATCTGAGCGATAACACCCTCTATCTACCTCTTTTTTCCTTTAAGGTCTGCAAAACTTAAGGTTTTTGATCAGTTGTTCACAACTTTGTTGTGAACAACCCTTTGGTCTTCCCACTTTTGCCACATTATTGCTCCAAGATGACAAGTCTAGGGATATGGAGGTTTCCCTTCTTCTTAATGACACAACACTCTACAATACAGTGAACTAGGGCTAGTTGGCTAGCCCACTTGGCTACTACTTTAGTCCTTCAAATTCTGCACGTCCTTATGCCCAATACACCTATCCTTCTACCAGTCTTGTTTTCCTTCACAAGTACAAGACTTAGAGCTCTTATTTGATAGTCACCTAACATTAACCCTCCAATTGTACCTGGACTGCCATCAATTTTCCCAACCACAATAATTTTTTTTACTAATCTAGTGCCCACAACACTGCCCTCATCTAGGGCTCTTCAAATATGCCACCTAATAGTGATTTGAGTCCTCTCAAAATCACTATTCTTGTGTACCAATTTCTTTGTTGTCCAATCTATGAACAAATCTGAACTACTCATCATATCATCCTTCTAACAATTTGTAGATGACTGAACTAGGGTCACAAATAATCCATTAATAGTCCATTGACTAACTATTTATAGGCTGCTTCAGATCTCTATCCAAAACTCTATGGACGGTCCAAAAATATCAACTCCTCTTCATGTCAATCCATTCCTCATATGGCACATTTCTTTTGCTCCATATTCTACTCAGGTTCCACCTTCCTTTGGATTTTTTATGTCCGCACATACTTTTGCAAACCATCTTCCAAATTTGTGGTATATATTGCAGAGATAAACCTCTCTCTAAGGGTCACAACCCCTCTTCTTCTATGCAGCTTTGTCGCAGTCTTAATGGCATACCTTATGGATTGAACATGCTAGGAAACCTCCCTAAATAGGGAATTATACTTCTATTCTAATTTCTTTAGAACAAACCCTATCCACCCATAGAAAAAAAGACAACTCTTTCCTCCATAAGAGACTCGGCCTAGCTCATATGGATCCATATATTCTGGTCATTTCTTTGACTGAATCTTGAATTGAACTTTAGATATCTATGACCCTCAAACTACGGTTACCTCAGTTAATATTACACCTGTGACTACTTATGTTTTGGCCCTAAATTCCTCCTCCATTTGTGTTGGTCTTTATCACAAACCTTGAACCTAGTAACCACCACAAGGTAGTGTCTCAACCCTCTCTACTATTTCAAAATTTGATGCGGACTTCACACAGAAACGCCACTGAAATCACATGCCCAAATTCTCATGAGTTGCCTCTCTTGAGCTTTATCTGCCCTAAGAGAACCAACAATATGCCATCCTACTTCCTATCTCGAACCCATTAAGGTATGTGACATTCTTGTGAACCCTCACATGATGATCTTACTCTTGGTGGATGATCATGGCCTCCATTTAGCAACGCTTACTCAAGCCTCTAACTTGACCTACTTTAGGACTACATCTCTCCTAGCCTCCTTGATAAAATGAGCTCCTTCTCACTTGATGTTCTTTCCTTCATACTAAGGCCTCCTTAAATAGCTTTTCCTAGCTAGGCCTCTTAAGAACACTCTAGAACTTATGAACTTTATCTACTTATACCTTAGTAAATGTTATTTTTTCTGTTTAATTTTCCTTTATATTTTAAACCTCATCTCCAGTACAAAACCCCTTTGCTTGGGTTATTTTCCCACAAAACCTTTTGTGGTCAAACTCATACAAACCCATCTCACTAGGCTTGCAGAGTACCTCCCAAGTTACACAATTCAACAACATAGTCTAGTTGTAGTAATCGTAACTTGGTCAAGCTCCTATAGTCAAGCGAGGACTTGGTTGGGTTCCCAAGTTGAAAATTAAGTAAGGGTAGTTGTGAGGGCATGATAACTAGGAAGGGTTAGGGCATGCCAAGGAATGAAAAGGTGTGCTAACACATGCTAGACAATGTCAATTCATGTTGAGGAGTGTTAAGGAGTGTCGATGCATCACAAGGGATAACTACGTCAAAATGAATGGAAATGAACAAATAAGAGCGTGTTCCAGGGAGTGTTAGTGAATTCAAGTGTGCCACGGATGAAGTGTGTTAGAAAAAGTTCATAATAGGATTTGTAAGAGGCTAGCCTATGATTGCCATAAGGGGCTCGACAAAGCAATTTTAAACAAAGGGAGACTTTGAGTTGGGCACAACACTATTTTTCCTTTATCTATT
This sequence comes from Pinus albicaulis, assembly GCA_034641835.2. Taxonomy (NCBI): domain Eukaryota; kingdom Viridiplantae; phylum Streptophyta; class Pinopsida; order Pinales; family Pinaceae; genus Pinus; species Pinus albicaulis. The sequence continues at coordinate 21,870 of JAXQQM020091309.1, read as the reverse complement.
ATTTTTATATGACATGCGGCACACTTTGGCCAAATGCTCATGTTTTAAACTATTTTAGACAATTCCATATTGTACATTGTTGTGTATAAGTTTTGGGGAACTCAGCTTGTGCCGACCTATATCTTGTGTCTTGTGTATCTTGTGGTTCTTGCAAACTCTCAGTTAATGCTCTACTGTTTATATGAACTGGACATACATGTGAAATATTTCCTATGTAAGATATGTTGCTTAGTTGTTTTATGGCCATGGCTAGATGTGATCCTTGTCTTGGTAATTTCTTAGGTGAGAAAAGTTAAGCTTGGACATGACTGGCCTTAGATGAGGTATAGGAAGTTCTTAGGTGAACAAGGCACAATCTACTTGTAGTAGGTGCAATTGATCAAGTTGTTACGGCTGAAGCAGACCAATGTCACATGAACTGGAGTAGCTAAGGACTTGATTGGGTTCCCAAGTCGTGAAAAAATGTAAGGCTACTTGTGAGGGCATGAGTGCCAAGGCATGCTAGGGAATGCTAATATGTGCTAGATAGTTTGAAGGCATTCCAAATATGCTAATATGTGTCAAGTGCTAAGGCATGCCAAGATCTGCAATGGTGTGACAATACATGCCAGGGACTATCAAAGCAACAAAAAGGAGAAAAGAGTTAAAATACAAGGAAATGAAAACATCATAGGGTTAATAATTCATCAATTTACATTTTCCAAGAGCGGCATGCTATGCACACCAACACTAGGTGGAAATGAGTGTCAAGTGCCAAGTGTTAGTGCATTCTAAGTGCCAAATTGTCCTTTGTTACTTCTCTTCTACTTTCTAGTAACTAGTCTCAAATAACTTCAATATTAAACCATGCCAAAGCATACCGAGGCATCTTAATGAATGCTAGACATGATAATGGTCATGGCCTCTTTAGGACTACATATCTCTTCACCCCCTTGATCAAATAAGTTCCTTCTCACTTGATGTTATTTCATTCATCCTAAGGACTCCTTAAATAGTTTTTCCTAGACCTTTTAGGAACCCTCTAAAACTTACGGGTTTTATCCACTTAGACCTTAGGAAATATTAATTTTCCTTTTTAATTTTCTTTTATATTTTAAACCCCGTCTTGGGTCCAAAATCCCTTTACTTGGCTTCTATTCCCACAAATCCTTTTGTAATCACACAAAGCCATCTCACTAGGCTTGTGGAGTATCTCCCAAGCTACACAATTCAACAACATAGTCTAGTTGCAGTAACTATAACTTGGTCAAGCTCTTGTAGTCAAGCGAGGGCTTGGTTGGGTTCCCAAGTTGAACATTAAGTAAGGGTAGTTGTGAGGGAATGATAGCTAGGGAGGGTCAGGGCATGCAAAGGAATGAAAAGGCATGCTAACACATGTCGGACAATGTCAATGCATGTTGAACTAGAGTGTTAGGGACTGTCAGGGAATATCAAGGGATAACTAGGTCAAAATGTATGGAAAGGAACAAATAAGAGTGTGTGCGAGGGAGTGTTATCAAATTCAAGTGTGCTAAGGACGAAGTGTGTTAGGAGAAGTTTAGAATAGGATTTAAAGGAGGAAAGCCTATGGTTGTTATAAGGGGCTCGACTTAGTAGTTTTAGGCAAAGGGAGATCACTTTGTGCTAGGCACAACATTGTTTTTCCTTTAGTTTTTTTTTTTTGTATTAGATGTGGCACACTTTGGCTACATGCTCGTGTTTTAAACTATTCTAGGTAATTGCATATTGTAGATTGTTGTGTATAAGTTTTGGGGCACCCAGCTTGTGTCATCTTATATCTTGTGTGCCTTGTGAATCTTGTGGTTCTTGCAAACTCTCAGTTAATGTTCTATTGTTTATATGAACTGAACATACATCTTAAATATTGTCTGTGTAAGCTATGTTGCTTAGTTATTTTATGGCCATGGCTAGATCATGTGATCCTTGTCTTGGTAAATGGTTAAGTGGGACAAGTTGAGCTTGGCCATGAGTGGCATAAGATGAGTTATAGACAGTTCTTAGGTGAACAAGGCACAATCTACTTGTAGTAGGTGCAATTGGTCAAGTTGTTGCGGTTGAAGCAGGCCAATGTTTTCAGATGAACTACAATAGCCAAGGACTTGGTTGGGTTCCCAAGTCGTGAAAAAATGTAAAGGTTAGTTGTGAGGACATGAGTGCCAAGGCGTGCTAGGGAATGCTAAGATGTGCCAGATAGTGCAAAGGCATGTCAAACATGATAAGATGTGCCAAGTGATAAGGCATGCCAAGATGTGCAAGGGTGTGTCAATGTGTGCCAGGGAATGTCAAGGCAACAAAAGGGAGAAACAAGTTAAAATACAAGGAAATGAACACACAAGAGGGTTAATGAGTCATAAATTTACCTTTTCTAAGAGGGGCATGCTAGGCACACCAACACTAGGCGCCAATAGATGCCAAGTGAAAAGTATTAGTGCATTCTAAGTGCCAGTCTTCCTTTGTTACTTCTCGTCTACTTTCCAAAAATTGATCTCAAATAAATTTAATATTAAACCATGCCAAATCCTACCAAGGCATCTCAACGTGTTCCATACATGCTAATAATTTCCAAGCGCCAACACGTGCCAATCGCCAATATGTGTCAGGGAGTGTCATGCATGCTATGAAGTGGAATGGCATGTTGAAGAGTGTTAAGGTGTGCTAGAGAGTGCTAATGCATGTTGAGGAGTGTTAAGGAGTAATAGGACAAAACATTAAGGGAGCACTAGGTCAAAATTCATGGAAGTTAATGAATATGAGGAACGTGTGCCAGGGACTAGTGTTAATGAGTGCTAGTTGTCATGCCAAGGAGGGAGTGACAAGGTATGCTAAGCATTGGTAAGGCATGCTAGGGAATATCAAGGCATGTAAAGAAGTGCAAAATTTTTCTAGGGAGTTCCACGGTGTGCTAATTATATGTTCCAAATAGTGACAAGATATGCTAATACATGTCAAGTGCTAAGTATGTGCAGGGTGCTAGGGTATGTCAATATGTGTCAAGAAGTGTCAAGGCAACAAAAGGAAGAACCAAGCTAAAATGTAAGTAAATGAACACATAAGAGGGTTAATAAGTCGAGACTTTATCTTTTTGAAAAGGGGCATGCTAGTCACACTAATAATAGGTCCCAATACATGTCAATTGGAATTGTGTGCCAAGTGCTAATGTGTGTCAATGCATTCAACCAAGGTGTTCCAGGTCATGCTAGGGACTACATGCATGCCAACACAGGCTAGGAGAGTTCCATGTTGTGCTAGCGCATTCCACAATGTGCTTTGGCATCAGTTTCATGACAAGATGTTCTAGGTACAAAGATGTTCCAAGACATGCGAGGTGCTAAGAAATGTTAGTGTGTGACAAAGCATTAATTAAAGGTGTGCCCAGATTGTTGAGGAGTGTTAGGTCTTTCTCATTAATAGAATTGTCATAGCTTGATTATGTATTAAATAATATATTTCCTACACACACTAGTGGAACTTTATCTAAATGGAATTTGGTATATAATAAACTTAATAGATATGAATCATGCGTTGACTCATAGGAAAACTCTGTTCAACTAGTGATTAATTGAGGGAAATGATACACACTAATTACTTCTTAAAAAATTCACTGATTCTAACCACTATGGCCTTGGAAATATCATAAAAAATATTCCACAATAATGGCCTTAAATCGTTACCTTTTGAAAAAAAATATATTAACATGCATATAGCGTCATCAAAAACTCATTGGAATGATCAATGGTGATGAACATTTTGTGACCGTCACCAAAAGTAACAAAAAGAACATTGTTGAGGGTCATTAAATGTTTGTCACTAGAAGTGTCACCAAAGAGAGAATTAGTGATGGTCCTTTAACGACCCTCACCAAAAGTGTCATTGAAAATGGCTTTGGTGACGAACCTTAAAGGACCATCACTATATACACTTACAGTGACACTTTTTTAAGGACCGTCACCATATGTGATATTGGTGACGGACCTTAAAGGTCTATCACAAGCATGACCCTCACCAATGTACTTTTTTCTTGTAGTGTTGAGATTAGTGTGACAACCCCTCCTCTTAGTTCCTTGCCTCCAACCACACCTTGTGGGGTTAAAGGCTTTTCTGACCGACTTGTAGGTAGGTGTCGGCGGCAAGTGATAACAGTGCCAACTAAGGTCCTTCCCATTTTAGATGTATGAAGTGCATCATATCAGCTATGAATAGATCAATATTCAAATGCCCCCTATTTTGGTATTTTCATGAACTCCATCCAACAACCACAGAGATCAACTAAATGTCCTTCCTAGACTACACAATATAGAATAGCATATTGTACATGCTCAATAAATTATGTCCTTACTAGACTAGATCACCTCTTTTTTCTCATAGAGTTCCACTCTTCATCACATGGAGATAATTTTTGGGTGTGTAAATTTTGTTGCTTTGCAACGATACTTATTTTACCCTTTTGAAGAATAGATATTGAAATGTTCACATTACAGTCAAAGAAACACTTATAATTAAAGGCTTGCTGCGTATTGGTATTTGCAAGTTCCCAGCAATCCATGGGAGTAAAATATCTGTGGATATCATTAATGATTTGCCTAATAAGCATAATTGTATCATTCTAGTAGTTTGCAGAATTTCAAATATGGCAATGTGCATTCCTTGCAACAAGAAAATTGATGCCCCTAAAGTTTCAACATACTTCTTTTTACAAGTTTGGAGCTATTATGGTTTATCATTGACCATCATTTCCAATCATGATTTCATATCTTTATGAAATTCTTGCAATTCATTGTGGAAAATTTCAAGCTATCAATTAATGTTATATAAAGGTTGAGTTAGTTAATACGACCTTGGTCCATTCTCTTTGCATTAACCACCAGCAAAACAAATAGTGGGATCATTACATGTCTCTACAAGGAACTCTCCATTTGCATTTGGATAGGGTTTCCAACATCATTTCCCTTATGAGATTCCAAATTCTATTGTAACTCCATCCACAATGCACATCCCACCTACAAAATAAGCAAGGCAATGCTTCTTTATTTGTACAAAACTTGGCCAATATCCATAATAAAGCCCATGACATACTTCTGTTTATTTTTCTGTAGCTTGGGAGGTACTCCAATCCCTAGGGTTTAGAGATTGGAGGGCAAAGTGCCACAAGAGTCACTTGTGGGCTTGGAACCCAAGCTTGGGCTTTTGCACCCATTGGTATTTGGGCCAAAACAACGATGAGTTTGAGCATTATAAAATTTAAGGTGATAGAGTTTGGCGTGGCGATTCCTACGCTTTGAAAAACCACCCAAATCAAAGCTCTAGAACTTGAGTTATGAATTTTTGAAGTTGACAATTAATTGTTGGACATACAAGTCATGTCGACTTGGTCCAAAGGTCATGTCTCTTCATCTAATTCATGGAGCCCTCTTATGTGTATAAATAATAGGTGTGTGAGAGTCATATTAGCATCCATTGACATCAAAATACCATCATATTATCTCTCAATTGGCTGCACATTGGAGGAGGACAAATCGTGAAGGTTAAGGGTTGTTTTGGGCTTAGTTTACCCTCATCACAAGTTTGAAGTGATTGTTGAAGTAGGCCACATGACATAGAGGTGAAGCCATGGTTTTTTAGGGTGTGGATTGCAATGTGGAGGTTATGTTTGGCGGCCTCAAGGACTAGTGCCAATTCAGGGGTCCAAGAGGCCTATTCAAGGGATGTTGAAGGTTTCTGAAGTGTGTTGCGGAGGTTTGGAGCAATTATGGGCAGTGTCGAGAGGGTTGAGAGGTCTAGAATTATCCAGAACTCATCCTAAGGGACAATCTTCATCACTAAGAGCCATGAACAACAATGTTGTAGATTTATAGGAGGTTAGAAAGGAGGAATAAGGAGTTGCTACAGTGTGTGTTTAGCCCTAACCAGAACCATAATTTCATTGCAGAAAGATAACCCTAAAACAAAGGTATGATATGATGTTTTTTGTGTTGTTTTTGTGTTGGATCGTGTCCTAATGTGGACATAATTTTTTGTAGCTTGTAGTAGCCAAAGTGGAGGGGTAGACTTGGTGGTTAGATGCCCTGACCTATGGAGGGGTTTTCTAGATGTTGGATGCCATAACTAGGAGCAAATGCTACATCGAGGATTGGTCACTCATGGACTATTGGAGGGAAGCATGAGATTGGACCAAGTGTGGACGTGATAGTACCCAAGTTATAGTTTGGCGTGCAACACTTAGATGGAAAAGAGTGATTGCTAGAGAGGAAGTTGTTGAGATCAAGGGTATAATAAACCAGAAGCAATTTTGTGGAGCCTGAGACTTGTGTGTGGAGAAGGGATTCTACAACAGATGATGGGCAGTCCTCCTAGCTAGTGTTCATTGTGGGAGATGGACATCTTGTAGTGATAGGTGGTAGCCCTTCCTTTCCCTATGTTGGTCTTCATTGGAGCAGCATAGGAAGTCCATAGTGGGTTGAAGTCCCTGAGTAGCTGAGGATCATCAATGGGCAGATTGAGAGTTATTCACAAGTGGAGCTGTGAAAAACTCAACATGAGTCTCAATGTGTTCATGCATTGGTGGACATACGATCAACTAGTGAGAAGATTGATAGCCGAGGTTTAGTGGTCAGATGGTCTTGGAGCATTGATAGAGGTAGGAGCTGCAGATCAAGAGTTGAAGGACCATGAGGGTACATGGTACAACTGAGAGGAGCTGAGAGAGTCGACTGCATCAGCCAGATGGTCACAATATCTCGTTGAGGACAGTCACTAGTCGTCGATAGACTGACACCAAGCCCCAGTTTGTTTCTTGTACTAGTGGATGATGGAGGGCCATTATCCCTGGTACGAGAGCCCTAAACTATTGTATTATATGTTGTTTAATATTACAAAGTTTGGTTGAAAAATGTAAAAAATTGTCTATATTCTATGCATGTGTGATTTACCGTTGTTTATATTCCATTGTGCAAAGTAGTTCTATTGATATTCTTGGTTTGGTAGCATCAGATATTTTAATATTCTATCCTAGACCCAAGATCGTGGAAAATCAACATGGTATCATAGTGTATTTGAGCTACTTTGGGGGACAATGAATTAGAGTGTGCACAACGAAGCAACTAATAAGGAGTTGTGGATGTTTAGATCATGGAGCAGAGGGTTCAGCTGAAGACATGGAGATGTGGTCTAGAGAGTTCAACTCATGACATGGAGATGTAGTCTTCACTGGCTTGGCAGCAAGATTGGCTGGGAGTTCTGGTGGATTGGTGTGAGACTGGTGAACAACAATTTGTTGTAGGGCAGATTGCTAATCATGGACTTCCGTTGATTTTTCATGGATGGTTGGGACATATCAAGGATTTATTTGGAATGGCTGAGATCAGGTTGATCGAGATGGCTTCATGTGATGGACTGGATATTGGAAAGCTAGAGTATTCCTCGAACTGCGATGTTGCATATCCGAGATTGGAGGGATTTGCAAGTATGGTATTTGATCCAGGAGGATTAGTGCTTGTAGGACAAAGCCAATGGAGATCGTGTAGGCTTAGAGGGAGTCTAGCCTTAGAGGGAGCAACCCTATGGAGGTTTGGGATCTTCAGGTCTAGATATGATGAGGCAGAGACACTACCAAGATTGCAAGGTTCATTCTACAGGGTATGCTACAAATATGGACTATAGATGGGATAGAGTGGTCGATGATGATGGTTACTTGGACTATAGATGGGCTTGAGTGGTCGATGATGATGGTTATTTCCTATTCTTGGAAGTACCTCCCTTTCTAAGAGGGAGTGCTTATTCTTGTGTAGCTTGGGAGGTACTCCAATCCCTAGGGTTCGGGGATTGGAGGGAAAAGCGCCACAAGAGTCACTTGTGGGCTTGGAGTCCCAAGCTTGGGGTTTTTCACCCATCAATATTTGGGCCAAAACCATGAGGAGTTTTAGCATGAGAAATTTTGAGGTGATAGAGCTTGTCGTGGCGATTCCAATGCTTTGAAAATCACCCAAATCAAAGCTCTAAAACTCGAGTTATGAATTTTTGAAGTTGAAAATTAATTGTTGGATAGACAAGTCATGTTGGCTTGGTCCAAAAGCCTTGTCTCTTCATCTAATTCATGGATTCCTCTTATGTGTATAAATAATAGGTGTGTGAGAGTCATTTTAGCATCCATGGACATCAAAATACCATCATATTATCTATGAAATGGCCGCAGATAGGAGGAGGAAAAATCTTGAAGGTTAAGGGTTGTTTTGCACTTAGTTTACCCTCATTACTGGTCTAAAGTGACTGTTGAAGTAGGCTACATGAAAGGGAGGTGAAAATAGGGTTTTTTAGGGTGAGAATTTATGTGTGGAGGTTATGTTTGAAATCTGTAAGGACTAGTGACAATTCAGGGGTCTGAGAGGCCTAATCAAGGGGTGTTGAAGGTGGCTGAAGTGTGCTGCATAGGTCTAGAGAAATTCTGGGTAGCGTGGAGAGGGCTGAGAGGCTTAGTCTTAGCCCAAAATCATCCTAAGGTGCAATCGTCATCACTAAGAGCCATGAACAACAAGGCCAAAAGCTTTATAGTAAGTCTGGAAGGAGGAATAAGGAGCTTCTATTGTGTGTGTTCAACCCTAATGAGGACTAGACTTGCATTGCAGAAATACAGTCCTAAAACAAAGGTATGATATGATGTGTTTTGTGTTTTTTTGGTGTTGCATCATGTCCTAGTGTGGACATAATTGTTTGCAGCCTGTAGTAGCCAAAGTGGAGGGGCATAATTGGTGGTTAGATGCCCTAACCAATGGTAGTTTCTACAATGATTGTTCATCAATGTATTAGACAAGTGGAGAAGTCTATTGGTAGCCATGTGGAGGGGTTTTCTAGATGTTGGATGCCCTAACTAGAAGAAATTGCTACAACGAGGATTAGTCACTCGTGGACCGTTGGAGGGCAGCGTGAGAGTGGACCAAGTGTGGACGTGATTGGAAATTTATGGTTTGTTGGAGGAAGACGTGATAGTACCCAAGTTGAAGTCCGGTGTGCAACACTTTGATGGACAAAAGTTATTGCTAGAGAGGCAGTTGTTGAGCTTAAGGGTCTGATCAACAAGAAGCAGTTTTGTGTAGCCCGAGACTTGTGTGTGGAGAAGTACTTCTACAGAAGATGATGGGCAGTCCTCCTAGCTCATGTTCATTATGGGTGATGGACATCTTGCAATGATAGGTGGCAGCCCTTTGTGCCCTATGTTGGTCTTCATCAGAGCAGTGCAGGAAGACCATAGTGGGTTGAAGTCTATGAGCAGTTGAGGAGCATAAATGGGCATATTGAGAGTTCTTCACAAGTGGATATGTGAACAGCTCGACAGGAGTCTCGATGTGTTGATGCATTGGTGGACAAACGATCAACTAGTGAGTAGATTGATATTTGAGGTTCAATGGTCAGATGCAGGTGTAGAATTGATAGAGACAGGAGTTGCAGATTGGGAGCCGAAGGACTGGGCACGTATAGGGTACGTGTAATATTCCCAATTAGCAATATCTAATTGGGAATATTAATTTTGACTATTTTTCCTTTATAAAGTTAAATTATAAATAAAGTGGGTGAAGAGGACATTCAACTCACACTTAGGATAAAAAGTATTTCCTAAAGTCACTTAAGAGACATGTTTATTTGGCAAAGTGGGGCCTAGTGGTCAAGTGGCAGCATGGAAAAAGGAGCAGCGCGGGGCCAAGCTAGCGCAGAGGGAGATGGACAGCGTGGCCCAAGGGGACAACGCAGAGATTGGTGGGGCCTAGGTGAGGGGAAGGCTCACCAAGCATAAAAGGAGGGAGGGTCTCCTCATTTTCATTCATTCTGACTATGCATCTTTGAGATTTGTCTTTTGAAATTGAGCACGCTTGTTGTTTAGCAAAGTCTGCACGTACTATTCAGTACATCGGGTGTCTCCATTCGGAGATCCCAACCTCAGCCTCGGGAGACTTCGAGTGCTTGCTCAGGTGAAGAGTTCCACCTTGTTTTTCCGGAGATGATAGAAACATCCGTAGTTGGGAGCATTCTTTGGAAGAGACACCACAGTCAGTGAGAGAGAGGACGCAGTCTTGGATAGAGGGAGTTCCGGATTGAGGGTTTATCATGGCATTTCGCCCGGAGGAGTTGGAGAGAGATCAACCCTTCCATATTCTAGAATTTTCACAGAGTTGGAGACCATTATTCGCATCAGGGAACTTAGGGGCAGCGTTTCTCCTTTGGGGATAGCGTAGTGCCTCAAGGGAGGTAATTTCGAGGGTCAGCCATTTTCAAAAAGCTCTCTTGGATTTTTTGGGTTTTGTGTGGAGAGGCTATTTCCAGAGTTTCATAATTTTCCGAGGAGGGGAACAACCCCAAATCAGCTCTTCATTCCAGCAGTAGCACCAGCAGCACTGGAGATTACGCAGTCTTGAGTTAGCAACCATTCTGGGTCACAATCTGAGAGTATTTCTACGTTTGCCTAGTGCAAGCCAAGTTGCCATCATTCTGATCACCTTTGTACTCATTTCTATCTTTCAGTATTAATAAAATGGCTCAACATTCTCCATATTGGTTATTGTTCATGTGATATCTCTCTAGTTATTGTTTGTCTTTGTTTATGTGCTTTATATTGTTGTTTATTTCTACTTGGAATATTACAGTATGGCCGAGAGGAGCTGAGAGAGTCAACTGCATCATTCAAATGGTTAGAGTATCTTGATGATGGCAGACTGGTCGTCGATGGACTAACACCAAGCCCCAGTTTGTATCTTGTACTAGTGGATTGAGGGCCATCATCTCTGGTACGAGAGCCCTAGACTATTGTATTATATTTTGTTTAATATAATGAATTGGGTTGAAAAAATGTAAAAATTTGCTTATATTATATGCATGTGTGATTTACCGTTGTTTATATTCCACAGTAAAGTAGTTTGGTTGAGATTCTTGGTTTTCCGAAGAAGAAGATGCCCCCGTCCTTCAGCCCTGGCAGATCACAATCCTTCCACGATCTCCGTGGACGAACACCTGCACACAGAAGAGACGAACAGATACATGCATAGGAACCAGCATACGTAACTAAATATCGGTCAGAAAAGATATTACTCGCATTAACATGATTTCAAAAGGAGTGGAACCATAATCATAGTCATCTATTAAAGTGATAAACGAATAGAAGTTACAACCGAGTTCTGACGTCGCAGCCTCCTTCGTACGGGTCCCCGGTTGTCCACGTCTCGCAAAGCTCGCCGGGGGAAAGGGAAACCTCTCCAGAGTCTCGTAACAATGGTCTCCTTGCTCGAATGGGCCTTAAGGGAAAGGAAGGATTCTTTTCAGCACAAAGGCACTTGGGAATAGGAGATGCAAAGCTTCAGCACTTCAAGACTAGCTTGCCATAGATCCGAGCAAGCTTTTATAGATGGGGAAGGAGGGAGTTGGGATCCCTATTATTATGGGATTGGCCCTATCAACAAGGAAGGTTCCATAGAAGGTGGCAAAACTACTTCCCTTCCATAGAACTCCTGTAGCCAAACCTCCCAACTCAAGATAGGCAGTGGTTGTGAGTTTGTTTGAACTCAACTTCCGCCATCCATATATATAAAAAACAGTCCCTAAAATGGGTGGCGCGATTGCTGCTCTATGACAGAGCGCCAAGTGGCGCGACCTCTTTACAGGATTTCCCTGAGTGGCGCGAGTACTGAACTGTCTACCCGCGCCAATGCAAAAAGAGCTGTTTTCCATGGATTTTGCAAGGAGATGTCTCAAGGGGAAATGAAGCTCATACTCAGAGGGATGCATTGATGATGTTTTCAAGGCATGACAGTGTTCACAGGTCACATAATGGGTCCTCCATTGTGCGGGATGGGGAATGGTAGGGACGGTGACAAATTACTGTGTAACAGATGCCCCCTAAAGCATGAGGCCCGAGAGAGAGAGGGGTGAAATGTTTTACGAGAACATGTCCAACTGAAGGCCCGCCGTCGGAAAACCTGCACAGAAAGATACAACTGATATCTCAAGTACATGATGTATATATATGGTATGGACGCAGCCATCCGAACAGAGTATGCTATAATCCGGATCTAGGGTATGGGCGCAGCCATCCAACTAAGATCAAACAAATAGACTCAGGTATGGTCGCAGCTATCCAATCAGTGAGTCATGTACATAATGATAATAATCCACAATCGCAGCCTGGATTACAACAGACACAATCCAGGGTCTTGCGCTCCATCTCGACCCAAACAAGTACAAGTTCTAGCATGTGAATGTGTGAGCCGATGTCGAACATGCAAGAACATCGTCTGATTACCAGCCAATGATGAAAGCCGTTAACAGACGCGAGAGAAACCACCAATAATGACGATGGTCCTCAAGGTACTACAGGTACAATCTACGGCGTGTGAATAAATGAGCTGACGTCGAACACCCGCAGAATCATCCGATCGGAGGCCAATAATGAAAACCTCTCGTCGAATGCGACGAACCCGCCATTAAGGCATGCAGGCTCCAAGGTACCATCAGGAGTCTCTAGACCAACTTCCTGGATAATGAGTTGAAGTCGACAGGAAGTGACCTTGATCGAAGGTGGGCCATAATGATTCCCACATCATCGACACGAGACAGAGGAACATAATGTTTTGTTGTGAATCAGGATCATATGAGAAAACAGAGGAAGGTTGATATTCGCAGAGGTCAACTTCTCTTAAACATATGAACGGCACGATAATGGACTTGGCAGTATTTGACATCAACAGATCAAAGGTCATGGCGACGAGGCAGTGAACAGATGAGAGGTCAAAAGAGATTACCCAAACCCATGGAAGCAAAGTGAAGCAACGAGATGAGATGTCCCCAACCCGACACGAATGCAGACAAGTGCCATGTTCAAGAGCGACATACTGCCGACGACAACGACGATGGTTCCATTTTTCCCCCACCATTTCCGGCGAGTACCCCAATTATTTTTGATAACAAGCTTGAAGGGGATAGCATATGCTTGTGATATAAGTCCGCCCTTCGGGCGAATCCATCCTAGTGCATTTAACGAGTCCTAGGAAGGAGAAACTCGGAGAACGTCATTTCGACGGAATCCACTGTCATCAGGGTTTAACGAGTCTGACAAAGGAAGAACTCGGCGTCTTTTCATGTTTAGAGAGTTTGAAAAGACAGCGGAAAAGAAAACTCCACAGGTCCCTTTTCGTAAATAGTCTCCCAGATCCGAAAAGGTAGAAAACAATATCCGGGAAAACCTCCTAGTCGCGATAGGCTAGGGTATTCCTTTTTCGTAATCGATCCAGCCCAGCCCGAAAAAGGGTTAAACTTATACTGGGTGAATGTCGATTCGTGTCCATTTTAACGAGATCGAAACGACAAGGGCCTCGGCGATCTTTTCATATTTAGAGAGCCAGAAAAGAGCTGAAAGATGACTCCAGAGTGACTTTTTCGTGTATTTACCGAGTCCGAAAAAGTATAAAATACAACTCGTTTCCATCTTTTAAGTCGCAAAACCTGTCACTGCACATACCCAACAAGCGTAAAATCCATTTTCGACATAATACATGCAAATATTTGACAAGAAATAACTTTTAAAACACATTTTAACGTCGAAAAGTTATAAATATGTCCAATGGTAAAAAAATGAAATTACTTTTTACTATTTACCTTGTGGAGAGTAGCAGTGGTCCATTTGGAGCAGAATCTTCTGACGGCGATTGCGACCGATCCAGGCAACCATTCAGCGTCTCGTCTGTGACAGGTAAGAGGCGCTCCTTTTCTCTTTCTTTCCATATATTTTTTAATGAATTCCCTTAAAAAACCAGCTCTGTAAGGGCACTCTTGAATTTTTAGGGCCGGCCCAAGTGGCGCGGGTATCGGGCACGGACCCGCGCCACTGAGCTCTTTGTATCAAAGGGCCCGCGCCACGTGGCGCGACTGTCAGCAAAACAGTCGCGCCAGCGGCGCAACCCAAATTTCCGCCTAAAAAACCTCTATTATATGCCAAATTCTTGAATTTTTAAGCTTACAGAAGATCTAATCAAGGGCTTTGAACCATGTGAATGCAGATAAACAGTCAGAATGGTAATTGAATGGAAGGAACGGGAACACGGAGATGAGGACGAAGAGGCCATGCAAAATGAGAATTGCATGAATGCTCTAAGGGATTGTGGCTTAAAGAAATTCTTCCTCACGCCATGCTTACGAGCTCAGCCTGAGCTCCTCCAATATTTGATCAACCTCTGGGATGAAAATGACCAGGTATTCAGAATACGAGACCAGGTGTTGGAATTGGAGGTCACCGACATTTGCTTTGTTACCGGATTATCCCGCAGGGGTCCAATCCCTGTACTGATTGGGAGCAGACCATCAGGGGAGAAGATGGAAGAAGTAATGGCGCGGGTGTGCCGTGGGGCACAAACAGGAACAGGGAGTAAGAAGGTGTACATCTCGACCATCCCCGACCTAGCACTGAGAGTTGTACTCCACACCATTACGCGGGCTGCCGGATCGCAAGCACCGCACGAGGCTACCAAGACTCAACTCTTACTGGCCTCAGAATGCATGGGTCCCCGACTGTATGACTGGGCAACAGCTGTCACCATTAACATGAAAAGGCAGCTCACAAAGTGCAAAAAGGGAAAACTGAAGCAGTTTGGGTATGGGTCCATCTTGGTGTCGTTCATTCTGGAACGCATACCAACCTTCCAGGGCCAAGAGGCCCCTGTGGCGAGTCCAGTACCACGAGAGCCGAGAATGGCTCGCTGGGCAGCACTGATGCCCAGATCTGGAGGCGGGCAACAGATGTCCTGGAAGCCCGAGTTCTTCCGATGGATACGGCGCCAACTGATCGTTGTGGAAGATTGGCCCTATGCGGGAACTGACTTTACAGGGGACCCGGATCTCCCGCTACCAGAAGGAGACCACTGGGACGAAGAGCTGGGTAAGACCTCATATTTTGATTTTATGTTTATATGATTTTTTTTATTAATACATAGTTGTCTTAACACAAATATATATGCATGCAGATGTAGGACCTGAGAGACCAGCCGGGATGTCTCCTATCTTCCGGAGGACACAGCTCGCCCCTGAGATCCAGGGGGAAGGTGCCGGAGGAGGGGCACTGGTTCAAAACCTTGAGGGGATCGTTCATGGGATCCCAGACTATGCCCGACTGTCAGATGTACCACTGGAGTACCAGCGCCATACGGTGGGAGTCCCAAATCGGCTCCACCGAATCCTGAGGCGGCTAGTGCGTGCAGTAACGTGCTATCATGAGCACCATGCTGATTAGTCTCTAGGATTTAGCTACACCTATTTTTTGAGAGACTCAGTGTCTCCGGATGTATTAAGACACTTATGTATATTTTTTGAGTTTTATGTGACACACTTCTATGTAAACATTTCGATATCTATATATGCATATCTATTTCTGGATGAGTCTTCTTTACATGTGATTATGATTTATAAATTGCGCAAATGTCTATCTAACACCAAATTTGCTACTGTATCTGCTAATGCATTCAAATGTCTGGGTATATGATGATATGTAATATATTCAAAATTCCTTTCCAGCAATCGAATACGCAAATACAATCGTAAAATGGACGGGCTTCTTACCGAATAGTGCCCGTTCAGCTGCAACACTACAAGCTGTGAATCTAGGTACACGAGCAATTCACGGATACCAAGGTTTACTGCCTCGGTTAATAATTCCAACACGGCGCTATATTTCGCGATATTGTTCGTGGTACGTCCTAAACACACACCTTGCAGGTCAATCAACTCACCAGCAGGATCGTAGATTACCCAGGCTGCGGAAGACAGATTCCTGGTACTGCGGGAGGCACCATCCGCGAAACCAACAAATGGATGAGTAGACATCTGCACAACCAGGAAGACCCGATCAGCAGAAATATGTTTACAAAGCACACCACACCATGCACACAAATGACAATCACACACCTATGTACACACACCACACCAAGAAATCATTTCAGGCGTAGTACTTCTTGAGGTACAGCCCATTTCTGGGCTGCGCCAATGGAACTCCTTCGTAGTCTATAAGCTCATAGGCCCCATTTTTCAACACACGTTTTACTATATAGGGACCGTGCCACATGGGCTGGAGTTTACCGGCACCAAGCTTATCATGTGCCTGATCATACAAGAGGACTAGGTCTCCTTCAATGAAAGAACGGGGAGAAACAGATTGATCAAAATGAGATTTGACCCTCTTCTTTTGCGCTTCGATGATCAAAGCAGCTAGACGACGGGTTTCATCCAACCGTTCAAGATACAGAAGACGCTCTTCCTCAGGAGAAGTATCCGGTAAGAGCTCCACACAATTCAACATAAGGAATTTGCCATCTTGACAATTAGAGAAACTTCCTGCACCGTGTTGACTATCTCACTCTCCGGTTGCACTTTAGCAGATGTTCTAGATGCCCAGAGAGGCCGAGAACAACTGGAGATGCCAACTCGGATTTATGAATCCTGAATCAAGCCGTTGAAGCATAGTGACCAAAACCTTGTTCACACCGCTTCAACTCCGACCGTTCGCTGAGGGTATGGCTGAGCTGTCGTGACGCAAGCCCAACGTTGAAATCTCGTCACTCTCCGTTTCATCATTGTGTCATGAAATGAGTACCGTGACGTTGACGATAGCTCGAGGAACTCTAACGGCAACAGCATGGTTGAAGAAAAAGAAGGCACTGCTCTTCCGTCGCCAGCGAAGTGCACGCTCGACCCACTTAGTGAAGTCGTCGACGGCGACGATGATATACGCATGCCCCCCGGCCGAGTGAGGGTTACACATCATAAAATCCATGCCCCATTTCGCAAAAGGGCCGACGGTAATAACGGGACGCAATGGCAACGGTGGCGCGCGCATCTTGCGCTGAAAAATCTCGCATGGATGACATTTCTGACCTTAAAGGATAATCCAACATGACGCAAGTAACTCCGCCTCAGACATTTTGGGCAGTGGCATATCCGGACATGTGTCCACCACAGGCGCCACTGTGGCAGTCATTCAAGACTTTCTCAGCCTCGCCCAAGGTAAGGCATCGTCGGAGCACCGAATCTACTCCAATACGATATAGGGTATCTCCTACTATGCGGTAGGGTTGGGACTGGTGCCGAATCCGACGGCATGCAGCTTTATCCAACTCAGACCGGAATGTTGCGGTCTGAAGATAAACTATGATGTCTCCGTACCAAGGATCACGAGTATCAATAAGAAACAGTGTTTCGTCCGGTATATGATCTTCAGATTGTTCCGGAAGAGAGTTTGTAGGGAGAGAACATATCAAATCCGCGAAGACCAGTGATTTAGTTGACTTGGCAGTGGTGAACTCCAAATCAAACTCCTGCAGGATGACGATCCATTTGGAGTACTTGCCCCCCAGCAATTGTCTAGAAAGAATATATGTCATGGGGTTGCAGTCAGAAACCACTGTTATCGTGCGCAAAAGGATGTAATGGCGAAAGCGCTGTACAGCGTGTACGGCTGCTAAGGCCAACTTCTCAACATGTGCGTAACGCGTTTCCGGGTCGAGAAGGTTCCGAGAGAGGTAATAAACAACATGTTCATCACCGTTCTCGTCATCCTGCACCAAGACCATGGCGATGGTGCTTAATGCGGCGGCTAGATACAAAGTAAAGTCGCAATGGTAGTCCGGAGGACGAAGCAACGGAGCATTGACTAGCAATGTCTTCAGCTTCTCAAAGGATTCTTGAGAAATTTCGTCCCAATGAAAGGGAACATTCTGCTTTAACAAACGAGTGAATCCTTTGGCCACCTCGGCGTAGTTCGGGATGAAGCGCCTAAGAAAATTCGCTTTCCCTTGTAGACTCTGCAACTGATAAAGGGAGGAGGGTGACGGGAGATTTATAATGGCCTCAACCTTCAGAGGGTCGAGGCGAATTCCGTCTTTCGAGACTATAAAGCCTAAAAGACGGCCAGAGTCGACGCAGAAGACGCACTTATGAGGATTCAGCCTAATATTGTAGCGTCTGCAACGAAGAAATATATGGCGAAGATGTTCCGGATGATCCTCTCGCTTACCCGAATGGGCAGGCAAGTCGTCCAGATAAGGCTGGACAATATGGCGAATATCATGAAAAGCATATGACATGGCACGTTGAAACGTGGCGCCATCGTTCTTTAAGCCGAACGGGAGTTTTTTATATGCAAAAGTGCCCCACGGACAGATGAATGTGGTCTTATGTTGATCCTCAGGTGCAATGTTAATCTGGTTGTAACCTGAGAAACCGTCCATTAAGGAGTAGATCTCACTTCCGGCGCAATCGTCGATAATCCGATCGATAAACGGAGTGGGATAATTGTCTCAGGATGTGCACATTGATATCGCGATAATTGATACGATCTCGAATATACCCTGCTTTTTATCGAGCGTGACGATATTGACACCCATTCTCAGAAGGGGATAGAGTGTGAAACCCTGTTGTTTCGAAGTTTTTCAACCTCTGCCTTGATAGCCGCGGCTTTCCGAGGATGCATGGGACGCAAGCGTTGGCGCACGGGTTTCGCACCTGGATAGGTTGGAATCTCGTGCACGACAATACTAGGATCAATTCCCGGCATTTCCTCGTAGGACCATGCAAAAACATCTCTGAACTCTTTAAAAAGTTCCGTATAAACCTGGATCTCTTCGGGAGAACAGGTCACACCCACGTGAATGTTCTCAACAATCCCTGGTTTAACAGAGATGTTGATAGGAACCGTTTGAGTAATGTTACTCAGATTGCCTTCCGAAAAGACCTCATGCGTCAAGATCGGTGTTTGAAGAGGAGGGGAAGGAACCTGAGTAGCATAGCGCTCTAGACAGTCAGTCATTGCCCCCAAGCTAGGCATAAACGAGGAACGATGATGCCCATCACCCTAGGGTAGCTCCTCCAGAGACATAGTTTCAATGATAGCCTCATCCGAGGGAAAAGTCTCTCTAAGAGGATCAGGCGAATCAGCCTGACCAAGCCAGGGGGATTGTGAGTAGACGTCAAGAGCCATGCTCATCGGAGCATGCTGAGGAGGTGGAGGGTCCGATGCAGCAACAATCTCACAGTAGCTGATCTCTACTGGCGTTAAAGGCATGGACTCTCCAAACTCATATACCTGCTCAGGTGTAGGAATCAGCCAGGGGTCATCAGTCCTGGACAACATGTTGACTTGAGCGGTATTCGGTGGCGGCGCAGGGAAAATACCCATGAGGACTGGGTCTTTGAAAAGACCAGGTCCTATGCTGTCTGGTGGATTCGGAATTTGATCCACATACGGCACGTTGTTCTCGGAGCTGGAGGTAAAAAACGACAACTGGTCTACCGTGACAATCTTGCCCTCGTGAGGGAACTTGATGAATCGAAAGACAGTAGACGGCACGCAGAGCATGGCATGGTTCCAGCTGCGGCCAAGAAGTATATTGTAGTTGAGTTTAGCGTCAACCACTTCTACTTCCACGTTGACAGTTTTTCCCTGTAATGTAATCGCCAGACTCTCGAGAACTCCCAGGGGTTTAGATTCCTGGCCATCAAATGCCTCAAGGGCATTGGGAGATGACGATAAGGTTGGAGAGCCAATGGCTTTCCAACAAGCGGAGGACATAACACAAGTAGATGCACCCTCATCTACGACGGCTCTGTGAACGTTCAGACCGTTAATCCCGACTTGAATAACCAAAGCGATTTGATGTGGAAGCCGGGGAGTAAAATTCTCCAGATCAAAGGTGAGAAGGCTCGAATCGGCGGGATCAATACCACCGATGGCAGACAGCAAAGCCTTCCGTTGTGAAGGACAACTTTGAAGAACCTCAAGTGCAGACATGGCACATGGCGCCTGTGCCAGATCCTCAACGATGCTATAATGTTGAGCGGCACGAGCATTTGGATTATAAGAGGATCTCCGAAGAACACCCTCGGGAGGTGGCTTCACAACGGATTCGAGAGTCGGCTTCTCAATTTCCAATGAACCAGAAGCAGATGCGGGAGGTGGTCCATCCGCCACTGCCTTCCCGGGTGCCTGCTGCTGATTATTGTAATCCTTGGACCTCGTAGCGATAGTGATAGGTGCATTAGTCTTCATCATGAAAACTTGAGACCCAAATGGTACAGATGATGAACCTTGTTCGACCATCTGGGTCTGTTGAGATGGAAATGGCTCTTTTAAAACAGCCGGAGTTCCCTTTGAGCCTTTAAGAAGTTGACTGACTTCGGATCGTCTTGGACAATCTTTAGTGTAATGGTCACCTTCAAAGATGAGGCAAGGAAATTTCGGCTTACGTTGTGAGCCATCCTCAGATCGAGATTTAGATTCCGGTTTTGGGGCATCAGATTTTGATTTGCCTTTGCCCTTCTTCTTCCCCTTGGAGGATTTGTCCGCAGGATTGGCCTGAACGGCATTTACCTCCGGGGTTTTACCAGAATCGGATGAGGCGGGATTGGCAGAGGGATTATTGGAAGAATTAGCCTTCGCTGTAGGATCCATGAACTATTAATTCTTTGAGAAACTTTTTTAACCATGACACTATCCTCTAAGGGGTGGGTTGGTCTTGGCTCCCGGCCGTGGTGCATCAGCAGATGTCATGTGTTGCATGATTATGACAAACCAGATCTGGGCATCAAGACTAAGCATGATAGCTTTGTTCTTCCACACAGTCGCCTCCCATCGCGATATCCTCGAGCGATTTTATCTGCTGTGCGAGGTAGAACTTGAGTCAAAATCTATCTGTATGTGAAACTCGACCGCCGACGATCGCCACAACACTCATGGATGTGATCCGAGATGAGTGGCCGTATCCCCGCTTGGTGGAAGACAGAGGTGCGTCCGCCTCTATACCGGATCGGTAATCGGAAATGCGTGAGGAAAGCCATAACTAACGAGTTGAAATCCTGAAAAATACCACGGGACAGCTCTATATACCACTTAGCAGCAGCTCCTGTTAACGTACGCTGGAAAAGACGCAAACGAACCGAATCGTCAGTCCAAGAGTTAGACGAACACCAGAGGTGATACGTCATCACATGCGCCTGGGGGTCTTCTCCAGATTTGCCCTCGAACTTGGGACAGTCACCTGGTATCTTGGTCGGAACCGGCGGCCAATATGGATTATGAGCAATCGGATCATTGGTCAATTTCGAAACGTCCGGTAGATCCAAGGTAGCCAGGAACGGCAATGGGGGGTTAATTCCCATGCCAGTCCCAGAATAAGGTCCGGTACCCATGCTCCACGATGGTTGTGAATATCCCTGCCCCCATGGGTTCTGTCCCGTAGGATTCTGACCGTGAGGGGCATAATTCGTATAGCCGGACTGATTTGGTTGCTGGTAACCATTGTGTGGGGCCTGATAACCAGGGTTCGGGCCCTGATTAGGCGTCTGCCCCGTATAAGCAGCGTTTGGATTTGGTTGCTGAGCATAGTTAGAACCGTGAGGAGGAGGAGGATACTGAGAGCCTCCAGAGTGGTTATAGTTCGGTTGAGATTGACCATGCGGATAATAACCACTCTGAGGATGAGTAGACTGTTGATAAGTGGAACCCTGCGGAGCCTGGTACGTAGGGCGCAGCTGTTGATTTGGCTGCGGCATTGAATGAGCAGGCTGCTGAGCAGAGTGAACGGAATGAGAGGGCTGCCCTGAATGAACAGGTTGACCCGAATGAGGGGGCGCTCCTGAATGAACAGGTTGGCCCGAATAAGGGGGCGGCGCTGGTTGCGCAGGCTGACCCGGTTGTAAGTGAGCCCCAGGTTGCACCGAATAAGTCGGTTGGCCTGGAGGCGGGACACCAGGTTGTACCGGATGACCCGGTTGGCCTGGTGGTGGAACAGGACCAGGTGCTTGCTGGAAACCAGTTTGACCCGAAGCAGAACCATAAAGTGGTCCTTGCTGATATGC
>JAXQQM020065008.1:0-62972 GCA_034641835.2 Pinus albicaulis | reverse complement strand
TGTTGCGATGCGGTTGGCCCCACCATAGTAGCTTCGGGCCTCACTTCTGGCCACTTGTAATACTTTTCGTATAAAATGAAGCCTCATACACTTATTGCATAACCATTCACCGCTTTATAACTCTGCTAATGCAGTCGGTCCACCTTCCCTCCATATCACCTTCCCCGCCATCGCACATCGCTCCTCACAACTTTTAATGGTTACCTCCCGTCGTCTGGCCGAAATCTTGCGACATGTGATCTCAGGGGCGGGTCCCCCACCAATGTCTCGTGCTGGGCTGCCAGGTGAAGCTTCTCCCCGCCCCGATCCCGCCCCAAAACATGCTCCGTTTCTAGAGCTCTTTTTGGGAGTGTCGGGAGAAAATTTCCCGAGCCTCCGAAAAATGTTCTATTTTTTAGGATAAGCCAGGAGCATTCGCCTCCCGAACGCTTCCTCAGCTGCTGTGAAAAAATT
The DNA here is from genome assembly GCA_034641835.2 of Pinus albicaulis. Classification (NCBI taxonomy): domain Eukaryota; kingdom Viridiplantae; phylum Streptophyta; class Pinopsida; order Pinales; family Pinaceae; genus Pinus; species Pinus albicaulis. The sequence goes on along the minus strand of JAXQQM020065008.1, from coordinate 62,519 downwards.
CGATTTTTTTTAGTGGAGGGAGGGGGGTTGGGTAAATAAAATCCCACCCTCCCTCATTTGTTTTTTTTTCATTGTTTTGAAAACATCTGAAAGCATTTGAGCTTTTCTGTCAGGAAGTCGGGATGCAAGTAAACACCTATAAAACCAAAGTCATGATCTTCTCTTTGAAAAAAAAAAGCAACAGGTGAGCTTCATATTTGAGGAAAAACCTCTGGAGATAGTGGAAGAATACAAGTACCTAGGTATTGTTTTTCACAATAGGCTTAGTTGGGAGACATGCATAAATAAAAGGATCCAAGGGGGGTGGAGAGCTTCTTACCTTCTCCAGAACAAATGCAAGGAAGCAAAATTGTGGGACTGGAGAACCAAGAAAACGCTATTTGGAGTGTTAGTTGCCTCAGTTGTATTATATGGATGTGAAGTTTGGGGCAGCAGCATGTCAAATCACAAGTGGAGACAAATAGAACGAATTCAAAAGCACTTAATCATTAGTAACCTCAAAGTCAAGGCAATAGTCCCATATGAGATCATGCTAACTGAGGCAGGAATCTTTCCATTGGAAGCTTCAGCAATCATTCGTTTGTTAAGCTATCTAAAAAAGGTGGAAAACATGGAGGCACATCGCTGGCCCAAGTTGATACACATGGAGGAGCTTCAGCGCAGGAAGAAAACATGGAGGAAACTAAATGACAAATGGATGAGCAAATGGGGAATTAATTGGCAAGACTGTCCTAATGCTAAAGAGGAGATAAAAAATTGGGTGGCTGAAAAATGGACTACCATGTGGGAAAAACAGATTGGCAGAAAAAAAAAAATAAATAAATAAATAAAAAAAAAAAAAAACGATTTATCTCAAAAAATTCAACCCATCACAATCGCACGAAGAAAATACTTACCTGAGTGCAGAAATCAAGGGAAAGGCTAAAATTCTAATAGCACAGCAGAGGACCGGATCTCACCATCTTAGGTGCGAGACAGGTAGATGGATAACCCCCAAGGAAGAATGGGAAGAAAGAATTTGTAACTTTTGCAGGCTAGGGGCAGTTGAAACTGAATGGCACTTTATCATGGAGTGTCCGACATATGAGGATATTCATAATCAATTTGAAAGTGATCTAAAGGTGGACAATTTGAGTACGTTGTTCGAAGAAGCAAGGCTCCACAAAACGATGAATTTCTTGATCATAATCCATAGCAAAAGAACTACTTTAGAGGGAAACTTGAGAATATGATGTCATGTTTGTTGGTGGTGGAATGTGGGTCCCTTAGACTGGTGGGTCTCGTGGACGTTATTAAAACATGTCATATCATATCATATCATTTGATTTTGAGAGTGAGAGCAAGAGCTGAGAGTTGGAGAGCAAGAGAGCTTGAGTGTTTGGAGACCGGAAGTGCCAAGGAGAGAGCAAGGAGCAAGTTGCAAGAGAGCAAGAGGAGGATTGAAGGAGTCAGGAGTCAGGACAAAGAGGTAGGACTTCTAATCTAGTTTTTTATTTTCTAGGAATCATTTTTAAGTTGTTCAAAAATGAAAACTTGATTTTTTTTTCTCAATGTTGCATTTTAGTGTGTTGAAAAGTGAAAAATTGAATTGTTTTTTTCCTATGTTTCATTTCCTATTCCCATTTGGCATTCCTCCCTTTTTTTTGCAGGCTAGAAACTTGAAACATCATGGCTATATGGCTAGGGATTTTCTTCATGTTGGTTCCTTTCTTTGTAATAATGGTGTTGGAGAGTAGAAGAAAGAGGCCCATTAGAGAAGAGGAGGATGAAGAAGTGGGTTATAGTGGATTTGATGAAAATCCTGAAGAGGAGGAGTATGCTGAGGAGGAAGGGGAGAGTGGAGAACATGAGGCCACAAAGACCCCAACTAGACAAGACCAAAGTCAAACACCATTGTGGAAATATGTTCAGAGGCAGGAAGGAGGGAAAGGTGGTGGAACCACTAAATTTCTTTGCCCCCATTGCAATAAAGAATACACAGGTTCATACACTCGTGCCAAAAGGCACCTTTGTGGGAAAATGCCAGGGGATGGAGACAAAAATCTAGGAATCAAAATTTGTGTAAGTGTGCCAGCAACACAGAGAGAGAAATATAGAAAGGAAGAGGAGGTTGCCCTACAAAGATCTAAAAGATCTAGGGGTTTCATTGATTCTTATACACCATCAGGTCCATCACATCATGGACAAAGAAGTCCATCAACTTCCACCCATGGCAGTGGATATGGAGGCACACCTGGACCAAACATCTCCTTAAGGCGTAGAACCATATCCAATTTCCTTGACGAAGGGTGTAGGAATGATGTGGATTCAAAAATTTTCTAGTTTTTATATGCATGTGGGGTGCCATTCAATGTTCTTCACTCACCTTATTGGCATGAAACAGTTTCTTCCATTAATGATGCCCCCAAAGGATACAAGAGCCCTGGGTATGACAAGGCCAGAACCGTGGGACTTGATCATGAAAAAGCTAAAATAAATAATTCTTTGGCTAGAATGACAAATTCTTGGAATGAGCATGGGGTGTCCATTGTATCTGATGGATGGACCAATGTAAAAGGAAAGCCATTGATAAGTGTTCTGGCTGTGTCGGTTAGTGGTGCAATATTCCTTTCAACATATGATTATTCAGACAAATTCAAGACCGACATTAACATTGCAGAACCATTACTTGAAACAATTGAAAGTATTGGGCCATACAATGTCATCCAAGTCATCACTGATAATGTTGCTAACTGTAAGGCAGCAGGAGCAATTATTGAGGATAAATACCCCAACATATTTTGGTCTGGGTGTTTGGTTCACACAATGAACCTTTTGATGCATGATATCATTAAAAACAAACAACCCCAATTCAAATGGCTTGGTGATTTGTACAAGAGAGGTAAAAAAATGATAAAATTTATTACAAATCATAGCAATACCCATGGGCTTTTTCGTACTCACTCAAAATTGGAGTTGTTGAAGATAGCAAAGACTAGATTTGTTAGCTATTACCTCACCTTCAAGCGCCTTTTGAAGGTAAGAGAGTCATTGGCAGCCATGGTATCAAGTCCACACTGGCAGGTATTAAAGGACAGGGCAACAACAATAGTTGACAGGCAAGGTTTTGAACATGTGGAGGAGACCGCCCTTGATCCTTTGTTTTGGGCACGTGTGAGGGAAATTTTGAATTTCACCAAGCCCATTTATCACATGATTCGTTTTTCATATACAGATAAATTAGTGATTGGGAAGGTTTATGAACAAATGGATAGCATGTTGGGGCAAATAAAATATGTTGTTAAGGATAATGATCCCAACTTGTATGCAATGATTTACAACTGTAATATCCGCTGGGATATCTCTAAAACACGGCAAAATCCAACCAGAGATGGACTGGGAGGGGTTGCTTACTGATATTTCCGAAAGGGGACGAAACCCTGGAGGCTACTCCTCGTCCTCTTTCCAGACTCTGTCTAAGAGTGAAAGATAAACACACCAAGTGGTATAGAACTAGAATGCTCAAGAATATATAAAAATAACAGTGCAGCAGACATATAATAACATAGACAGAATATACGGCAACTCATCTAGAAATATAGAGAGGAAATGCTAAGCCATTTTATTAAACTGAGAAATACAATGAAGTACAATAGGTGATCAGAGTGATGGCACCTAAACTTTCTCAAGGCAAGTGAAGAAATACTCTCAGAATATACAGGAAATGGCTGCTCTCTGAACTGCGTCCCAGCTGCTGGAAAACTACCGTGTAGCTGCTACTGCTGCAATGGACTGAAGTCTAGGGGCTGATCCCCTTGCTGGAATGAGCTGAAAATCTGCAATCCTCCTCTACTCACCAATCCCGACAAAACCCAGAAACCATATAAAAAATGGCCGACCCTCGAAAACCTCCAAAAAACACCCCCTTGGGGAATTACGCTGGCTTCCAAGTCTCTGCGCAGAGGCTAAATGGAAATGACTGAAACACCGCCTCAAACTCCACCAAAATCCTCCCACAGGCAAAGGCTGATCCTCTGCTCAAAATCTCAGCTCAATCTCCTGCAGAAATCCCGATCCGGAGCACCTCCAAAATGGACTGCGTCCTCTCTCCCAGTGACTGCGCAGTCTCTATGAAAGCCCAGCTCCGCAACAAACCCAAACACCAAAACCTCTCACAAAATACTGAAGAAATAACCTTGCCCGAGCAGGCACTCGAAGTCCCCCGGGGCTAAGGGCGAGATCTCCGACCGGAGACACTCAATGCACTAAACAGTGCTGCAGACAGGCTAAACAGCCAGCGTGCTCAAGAAGACAAAACGTCTAGCTCAATATCATCAACAACAAAATGAATGAAATGAGAAGGCTCCTCCATCTTTTATAACGTTGGTTTCCCTCCAAAACCCCAACGTAGCCTCTCTCTCCTCCACGTGCTCATCCTCATCTACGCAGTAGCTTCTAGAGTGTACGTGGGCCCCCTTCTCTACGTGGTGCTTGGTCCCCTTGGCTCCCCCTTAAGTCACAACGTTGTGCTACTAGGAGGGTGTTTTATTCCACTTAAGTGAGTTAGACCCTCTCCACTCACTTTTTATTTATTTATAAACCATAGACAACAAAACTGAACAAAATCGAATATTCCAATTAGCTGTAGCTAATTATGAATATTACAAAAATGTGTGTGTGCATGGTGGAATAAACTCAATGTTCCACTACATGCCTTGGCATATATCCTTATGCCAAAATACTACTCTCCATCTTGGTTGGGCCAACCTGCACCTGGAGGTGGGGTTAGGATCAAACCTCACACAGATCCAGAGGTACAAGAGGGGTACATGAAGGCATTAGACAAGTTGGTCCCCGACAGGGAGGAGTGTGCTGCATTGCGCCTTGAATTAGGCAGATACTTCAGTTGCATTGGTAACTTTGGTTCTTTCCATGCAATGGAAGACAGAGACAGATTTGATGCTCTCACATGGTGGGAAGCATATGGCGGCATGGGACTTTTGCCAAAGTTGGCAAAAAAAGTTCTCTCACAAGTTGTGAATACTTCTTCTGCAGAGAGGTGTTGGAGCACCTACAACTTCATGCATAATGTGAGAAGAAACAAGCTGAATGAAAACCGAGCTGAAAGCTTGGTTTATGTGCATTACAACTTGAGGTTGTTGAGTCATTACTGTGATCGAGCATATGAGGATCAATCATATAAAGTCTGGGACAACAACCCAGAGGATGATAATCTGGAGGACGACACTGTACATATGGAAGAATTGGAAGAAGAACTTTTGAGGGATAATGATGAAGCATCAACAGCCATGCCACTGCCACACACAGGGCCTGTCCCACCATCCAGTAGCAGTGTGGGTGCCAGTGCCAGTGCTCGATATCCAACTATTGTTCCTTTGCAGATTCAGCCTCCACCTACATCCTCACGTTGCCCTCCGCCTTCTAGTCATGGTCATGGTACTCCTGAGATTGCTAGAAGACCACCATTGCCTCGTGGTTCTCACAAATTAGACATTTCTCGTGGGCGTGGCAAGGGGCCAACCAATAGATAAAATAGATTTGTTGTTTACTAGTCTTTTCTATTTTCTAGTAATTTTTAACTTTTATAACTGTTGCACAGTTGAAACTTGACTCTTTCATATATAATGACAATTTAAGTTTGAAGTTTGAATTTGAAAGGTGAAACTTGGAAGTTGGCATTTATAAGTTTATAAGTCATTATGAATTATGAATATGATGCTTCATGAAAGTTATATGGTGATCAATGAATCAATGATGATAAATGTTATATACTGAATTTTGAAATCAATGATGATAAATGATATATAACAATGATGATAAATGTTAATTATTGAAATTTGAAATCAATAAATCAATGATGATAAATGTTATATATCAATGATGATAAATGATATATATTGAATTTTGAAATCAATGAATCAATGATGATAAATGATATATATCAATGATGATAAATGTTATATATTGAAATTTGAAATCAATGAATCAATGATGATAAATGTTATATATTGAATTTTTAAAGCTTGAAACCTTTAGATTGATGATTCGTGAGACTCAAGAGTCAATATGTTGTATGTTTACAACTTGTGGGCGTGGTTGATGAAGATTATAACTTCTAGATGATTGATGTTATATGATTCAATCTATGTTTTTATGTTTTTTATGTCTAATTCATCATTCTACATGCTTTTGTTGACATATATGCATCAAAATATGAAAAATATAAAAAATATATATATATTTTAAAAAAAGCGCTCCCCGAAACACTCCGGACCAGGAGCTTTTGAAAATGGCGCTCCCGCTCCCGCTCCCGCTCCCCGCTTTCGCTCCTGCTCCCAAGTAACCATGGTCCGTGCCACCTCAACTCCCCCGCACTTATCCCATCACAGGTCTTAGTGTTTAAATTTCGCCTGCTTGCACATAAACTTTGCGATATGCGCTTTGCGGGCGCGAGTCCCACCACTTTGCCACGTCATCAATAGCCCCTCGTGGCCTGTCTTTTGCCCACTTCAAATGTAAATGACTTTCGTTAAACCCACTCCTGCTTCCGCCATCCTGCCTTCAACTCCGCTCCACCCTTATGCAGTCCCTCTAAGAGCTCCATACTAAAGAATTCAGTGTACACAGTGCAACTGACCATTCCGCAACAACGAGTGAAGATCATAAGAGTCTGAGAGTGGAGGATGTCGAACAACAAGTGGAATTACATGATGAAGTCATGAGTCGCACTTCTTACTTACCACCCCTTTGAAGATTCTGGAATTTGGCCTTCGTGGCTAGCTGTTTTGCTTATTTTTACTGTTAGATAGCGATGTTTTGCTGGTAAAATCCCGAATTTACCTAACTCTGTTTTGATTTTTCTGTTGCAGAAGCGATTGCTTGAAGCACGCTCTGATAGTTTGTTAGGATATTTTGGTTTCACCTGTGTGGATCGATCATGACAGAATATTCAATCATAAACCCTCAGGGAGAACTCTATATGTAGTGAGTTCTAAGATGAATCAAAGGTTCTGGAATTTTGAAGAATTTTTCTGTAGTTTTGTATGATTGTGCTCCCTGTGCTCTGAGACACATATTTGGGAGAGTTGTTTAAACTTAATATGAATACGGAGCTGATGTTTGGATTCTAGATGGAGCAATGAGCAGTATGTACTTATTTTCTTTTGTTATCAGTAATCTCCTCTTTATGTGTAGTCATCTTTCATGCTATTCTGCTTTGATGGTTCGTGTAATGTAGCTTTCGGTGGTCTGTAATTTTATTCATGAATTTGTGTCTATATAACGCTCAGGTGTTAATGCTTATGTATTAAGCTTGTTGAACTGCCTTAATTCGTGCTCCACGAACCTTTTTTGTTGTCCATATCTTATTCATATTCATTTCCTCTGAGTCCATAGGGGATAGATTCTTAAATATCTTAAGCCTGTCTCTCGTGGGTTCCTTCTCCATTCTCTCTCAACACTCTGCATATTTTTAGATTTATGTTCATTGTTTTATACTTGACCCATTTAAAAGCCATCAGTCTCACAGCCTCTTGAGCCCTCTCACAGTATAAGGAATTCCCCTGAATCGACTCCAAGGTCTTCTTAATCCATGAACCACCAAAACCATTGTTCTCTTATTCCAGATTTTGTCAGAGGCATTTTATACAATTGTTCACATTCGACCTCTGATTTTTAAGATGTCCTAGGCACTGATCTTTTGCAACTCAAGGCTATCTCTAGGAACTACAACACTTGAGATCGCACAAAGATGAATATGTAGCAAAAAACAATCTTGTCTTCCTGTTTGATTTGCCGAGATCGCACACAGCACAGAGCAAAGAGCATACACAGAGAAGAGGGTATAGATCCGAAAATAAAAAAAATATAAACTGAAATAAACAAAGGGAACCGCAATAAACAGAAAGATTAATAAATATAATTGCAAAAAAGATACTTTATACCTCCAGATCTAAAATGACATAACTTGGGCAACCGGAAACCTTTTCACGTGAAACGAAAGGGGTTCCTTATTGTAATAGATGCTCCGGACACAGCAGAGCAGTGCTCTCGGCCCAAAAGTGGTCAAAAATAGTAGATTTGGAAAACGACAGACATATGCAATCAAACTGGCTTCGGATTTGGATCAACAACGAATGCGGCCGTCAAAATGGCCCTGATATCATGTAGGAATTTACAGGGTTAGTTCCTTAAAACACCAAAGGGGCTCACAAATAGATCACAAATCAGTACACCAATATTTGACGTGGTTAAAACCCTAAAAAAGGGAAACAGTCCACGGCTTGAGCCAACGCAACCACTTCAGGGAATTTATTAATATAAAGAAAGAAAATTTACATAAGCTTCTCTCATAAACGATTACCGGACAAATGACCCTCCATGCTCTTTAAATAGAGATCATGGACCAATCGGGTGTTAAGCCACGGAACAAGTGTCGGTAATACCGAGGAGAGTGTGAACCGTCGGATCACTACATATCATGACCGTCAGATTATAAGTTACAAATGTACATAGCAAAGAAACACACTTTACCTAACTCTATGCTAGACCAAGTTATACTTGACTATTTCCTATGTGTCAGAATATCCTAACATCCCCCCTTAAGAACAACTTGGGATAAGATTGAAGGATTTACACAGGTAACAAAAAAGGAGACTATTTCCTATGTGTCGAAATATCCTAACATACAAGTATAGAGAAGTTTTCCAATCACCAATAGAGACAAAAATTGAAGCTCCAAGATAAAAGATAAGTCTTTCCAAATATCGAAATGCATCAAACTTCCAATTCGTCCATCAATAAGGCTAGCGAAATTCTCAAGAAGAGATACAAGTCCAAAACCAAGTGATGATCAAATGATCACATCAATCTTCCCTATTGTCATGTGGATCATTCTTCTTCTTCTGTAGATCAAATCATCAATTTTTCAGCTGAGATGAGATGAGATGAGCTTCTCCTATATTGAGACATGTACATCCAAGATGAGACTTATGGTACAGCCAAAAATTCCTCCCTAGCTAAGAGGGAGTGTTAAAATTGGTAGCTACAGGATGAATTTGTCCAAGGAGAAGCCCAACTATCCCAAGGAGGATCCATCTTTCCTGAAAGGAAATTTCAAATTGGTCAAAGGAATTTTTCTATTTTAAGTTTGACTAGTCAGCCCAGTGGAAGATGACAAGTCGGCCCCACCAAGGGAAATTACCCCTCCTCAACCACATATAAACTGGCATTCATTGACCTCACTTGGAGACTCATCCATCACATCATCATCACATCAAAGAGGTTCAATCTGATATGAAAATCATAGTAGACATTCACACGTGCGAAGGAGGAGAGAGAGGCTTTTGTTGACCAGTGTTGACTTTTGGTTTTGGGCTACTTTGACCAGCATTGACTTGGGCACCTTGACTCTGTTTTGACTGAATTTCCTTCTGTTTTGGGAGGCCAAATTGAGGGAGACTTTGACCGATATTTTCCGGGAACTTTGACTGAGGTTGACCACAGGGTTGACTAGGGTTTGATTGTTGGTCAAACCTGATATTTTCTGTCCTTTGACTGAGAATTTTGCTGTTGTTTTGACTGAGTTTAACTGAGGAAGGTTGAATTTATTGCTGGGTTGACGGAACTTTTATGGAGAGGTTCACCGTTGACTTTGACTGGTCAGGGCAGACTGTTGAGTGTTGTTGACTGTTCCTCCATAGGCTGAAATATTGCAGACTGGCATCTTTGACCAGATTTGACTTTCTCTCTCATCATTGACTTTTTTGGAATGGTTGATTTGGGAAGTCAAAGCTTTGACTTTGATTGGTTGTTGGATGTACTATTTGGACTATATATCTCATGCTGAACATTGATCGACTAATAGAAGAAGAAGAATTGATTAAAGGGTTTTCCCCCTTGTGGGGTTTTTCCCTGGTTTTTGACCAAATCTCTGTGTCTCATTGTGCTTGGCTATCTTCTATTGTGCATTTACTGTTTACTGTTCTATCTATAATTTCTTATCTGTTATTGGGGTGATTGAAATTGGGAGAAATTGTTTAAAGTGATTATAACAGCATGGAACACTGTGGAAAATTAACATGTGCAATACTTTTGGAAATTGCAGTACTTTTGATTTTCAAATGCATGATTTATTGTCTAAAATTGGGCAATTCCATGAAAATTGCACCATGGAATCAAAATTTTAATCCTGAACAACGATAATATACTATAAAATAAGTCACAACATTTTTCATGCCTACTTGTAGAAAGTTCTTTTGTAAAAAATGTCTATGACTATATACAGAAATGTCAAGATTGAACCATGTTATAGGGAGTCGGGACACAGAAATGAGTCCCCATCAATGAGGGGAAGGAGCCAAATATCAAGGGCCATCATAGGGGATGGCCATAAAATACATAAAATTTATGTCAAAAATAAACAATAAATGCATGAAATTCTAAAACATTGAAACTGTTATATATATATATATATATAATATATATATAGATAGAGAGAGAGAGAGAGAGAGGCCATTCATGATTCCACAAAAAACTAATACCAATTTTCTAATTGAAAAAATAAATGAATTGGTCAATAGTCCTTGGTGTTCCTAGGGCTATCAAGGGATGTTCAGGATACCCTGCCCATCCCCAAGAAGAAGAGAGGAACACCCTGACAAAACAGTGATGTTTCCCCATGTTGCATTCTCCATCGTTGACAGGGAAAAAAATATATCTAAAGCAACATATCTTATTAGTCTATTACAGATGGAACAATGAACTAGTGAGACTTCATTTCACAAATGTTACTTGTTCTCTCTTACATATACAACACATTTTTTTGCTTATTTTCCAAATTATACTCTCCATTTTTTAAAAAGAATGTATGCATAAATATCATGTGTGTGGCTAAGAAACTCAGAGACAGCGAGAGGGAGAGAGTACCCATGAGGACCATGCAATGCCATGTAACAAATTCTGCAGCAGTTTTACAAAAAACAAGAAATTTTCAAACATTTGAATACGACTTGGCAGAAACTAATAATGAAAAATCCAGTAAGAAACGAGGGTTGGGAAAAAATGTATAGAAATTTTGTATACCTGTGCAAAGCCAGCAAACAACCCTATGCACAGGAGCTTGTGCTCTCCAAGATGACGTGCCAACAAGGGCATTATGAGCAACTGAAACCATCAATATAAATGTCAGTTTCCTATATAAGATTCCTGCATGTGTTACATGGAGGAAGAAAACAAACGGCAGATTTTCTAAAAATAAGTTCTTGCTTGTGCCATTTACCAATAAAAAAACTTTTGTGGACCCTAAAAAGCCTTATTGTGAACAGTACCTGTGACACTGCACCAGCAACCCCCCCAATAAGCAACAGATCTGCATATTGATCCTTCTCAAATTGGAATCTTGCTTTTAGAAAGTACTACAAAAACAAACATATTTGGTGAGACTAAGGAAAATATTCAATCAGATTCTCAGCAGGTATACTTTTAAGTCAAATGTAAATGATCTCTTTATAAATTGCACTTTCTGTAGTTCATACTCTATTAGCAATATTCATTATACTTTTGACAATACCCCCCAAAACATTTTGAAGGAAATCTAAATCGGTAAAGCCTTGTGCTTGCTCTTGTTTAATAAATATCGAGATATTTCAATGGAAACATGAAGCAATTATGATATAAATGACATTTTCAGAAAAATGAATCCTGGAAATATTTGGCAAGAATAAGAAACATATACCAATCAGATATTCATAGGAAAAAACTTAAAAAGAGAACGGAGGCACGTGAATTATCTATTTGTGGATAATACTTTCCCTAGTTTTGACATTGTTAAAATACAATACCATAGAAATGTGTTAAATTATACTGCACCAAAGTAAAACTGCATTATGTTATCAATCATATTAATGTGTGAAGCCGAGGGGGAATTTGGTTTACCATTTGAGGTTGTTTGGAATTGATAGAAAAATGATTTGTTAAATCATGTTCAGTCACAAGAAAGTGGGATTGTACAATGAAAAGCTTAAAAGTAGTTTTGTCCATGTGAACTTAGCTAGCTTACTTTCATTGAAATTGTTGACACCTAATCCTTGAGATTGAGTGAATATGTAAAATAATGTAATTAGAAAATAAGGAGAGTTGGAATATGAAGAGACACTAGGAGATGAAGCCCAAGAGTCTCTCCCTCCATGTATATATTTATGATCACCCTTAATGCAAAATCACAATTCACATTGTGGAGTTACCTCCTGGCCTGACATGGTATCAGAGCCAACTCCATTTTTAGCTTTTCTACCCTTGTTGTAACTCCCTCCTATTCTGCCTATTTTGCAGAACTGACATTCTCTACTCCCATTTAGAGTTTTCTTCCTAGAGATGTTGAACGCATGAGGGTGCTGGAGAATCGAATATTCCCTGCCTAGAGGAGTTGTGAGGACAGTTGAACGGAGGTGCGCAAATGGTATGCCGATTTTTTTTTTTTTCTATTACTGTGTTAATGGTGTTGCGGCATTACTGTGTTAATGGTGTCGGTATTGTGTTATTGAGGAGTGGTTGTGTGTATTGTGCAACAATTTTTTATTACCGCACACATAGTGCCACCACTGTTATCAACGCACAAACAGGTCCTCGGCCCTCTCGGCACCAGCACCGGCACTCCCATAGCATCACCTCGCTTGGACCCTCCAGTCATACTCATCAATGCACAGTGGCTCTAGTTAACACCACTCCAATGGACTCCTCATACTACACCACAGCTCCATGTTAAATCGCTACCATCAGTCCTCCTCCCACAAAGTTAGTTCTTCTCCTGCAGCGGAAGCGTGATAAGTCTCATACCACTCTGATCCATCTACGCAATACCACAATTGGTATCCTGTAATACTGGTCCTCGCACCCCAGTTTCCTCCAAATCGCCTGTCTAGTGGTATTCCATATACTCGTGGTTAATAACACCATAACTTTGCCTATCATATAATACATATAATGCTCCATACATATTGCGCTCATATAATACATATAACGCATATAACTCTGCTCAACACATATAACTCCGCTCATACATTTCCTTCCCCATATACTCCCTACCCCACATACTCCATCTCCCAAATATACCTCTTTTTTAATATATCAGAGTGTATTTTTACACATATTACCACCGGAATTGCAATTTATTTTTAAAATATTGGCATCAGAGTACATTTTACAGAGTATACATTTTAGAATGCATTCATTGATATCTATTGTTGGAGTAGTTCTCTCGGGAAAAGAGAACTATCATGAATGGTCAAGGAAGATTAAACACACTCTCATCTTTAATGAGTTGTGGAGAGGAATTTGTGAAGGAGAATGAGACAATGCACCTACAAAGCCCACCACAGACAAGGAGATCACCTTTTGGGAAAAACAGATCAACAAGGCCTATGCCTTGATTGAAGCATTTGTAAATGAAGATGTGAGTCGCCATATTTCACCATTCTCAAATGCTTATGATGCCTTGAAGAAGTTGAAAGAATTGTACGACTCACACTCTGAACTTGAAGTTGTCCAATTGATGATTAAATTGTTTAGTCTTGAATTGAAAAATGATGACCCTCTTACTTTAGTATCAGAAGTAAGATCAAGCATCAGGGAAAATTTTAGGGGCTAATATTCGAAGGTGGGCTAATTTTCCATGCTTTTTCAAAAAAAAAGATTCGCCAATTTCCTTCTTTTTTGTAAAATGATTCGCCCAAATTTTATAGTACACCATTATTTTACCTTAAAAATCGCCAAAATATTATATTGACTAATATAAAATCATTGGAAATATAAATATTTTTACAAAAATATCGCCAAAAATTTTACAATTTTCATATTAGGGACTAGTAAGATTCGCCAAGGGAAAATTTTAGAGGCTAATATTCGAAGGTGGGCTAATTTTCCATGCTTTTTCAAAAAAAAAAGATTCACCAATTTCTTCTTTTTTTTTGTAAATTGATTCGCCCAAATTTTATAGTACACCATTATTTTACCTTAAAAATCGCGAAAATATTATATTGACTAATACAAAATCATTGAAAATATAAATATTTCTACAAAAATATCGCCAAAATTTTCACAATTTTCATATTAGGGACTAGTAAGGTTCGCCAAGGTTTCTAAACTTTAAGATAAACTTCCATCCTTAAAATTTTCCCTGTCTAGCATGCATGATATTAAAAACACTAGTGTTGAAATAGACATACCTCTCATATCTTATGTCAAGGCACTATATCCCACTTACTCACATTATCTTGAGTCATTGCAAGAAAGTGGAAATTTTAAGGAGATTACTTTTGACTCCCTTGAGAAGAAGTTTGCTGAGAGAAAAGGATTGTGGGAAGAAGACAACTCCTCAGTCCTCTGAAGAAGTTGTGTGTCCTGCACATAGGGAGATTAATTATGCTCAATATTACTCTAGAGGAAGAGGTGGCCGCAGAGGACGAGGAAGAAGAATTTTAGAGGTAGGGGGAGCAAACAATTTCAAGGAGAAAAGTATGATCTTCATTGCATACGTTGCAATAGAGATGGAAATGATGCATCCACATGTAAGCTGCCTTGGGACAGAATTGAGCAGAAAAGAAATGAAGCCAAAGGTAAAACCTATGACAAAGGGAAAGGTAAAGCACATGAATCTGCTCACTGTGTTGTGGCACATTGTAATATTGGAGTAACTGAAGACTTGTTTAATGCTTCACTTGCTTCTTGGAAAAATGATTGGTTGCTTAATTCAGGAGCAACCTACCACATGAATTTTAGAAGATATTTTTTTGAAGAATTTAATGACAATGTTGATCGAGCAGTGTACTTTGCAGACGAATCAAAACTTAAGCCATCAGGGCTTGGCACAATCAAGCTCAAACTTCCTGGTCTTCCAGAATTTCTTCTACATGATGCTCTATACCTCCCAGAGTTGAGGAGAAACTCGTTGTCTTTGGTCCACATCCGCCAACAAGGACACTGTTACACAACATTTTGTCATTGTCCCTGCAATCCCTCGCCTCGCATATTGGAGGGTCTTCCCCGTGACCTGTGAGAAGTGTCATACTCTGCAAACACCTTCTTTGCATCCTTCTGCATAAGGACATCATTTCTCTTGTTGAACATTTCCTCAAAAAGCACACAAAAACCTATTTTTTGGCATTGGCGCAGGTAGTCAATTCACCCCTCGCGCCAATAGGGAAGATTTGCACTAGAGCCCACGCCACTTGGCGTTCTGTCTCTGTGTATTTCCCACGCCAGCTGTTTTAGGAATGTTTTTTAACAAATAGAGGTGGAAGTTTCCTTCTAACTACCTTAGGGATGACTCATTAGAAGTGGTTAAACTTGATAAGCCACGGATCTCTCCCTTTAGGTAGTGGTTTTTACCTCCCATGGAACACTCTTTGAAGATAGGACTCCCTTCCATGATTATAGGGATCCTAACCTCTCCCTTTTCCTCTATATAAACAGGCCTTCTCCCTTTACAAAAGCTAGCTCCCTTTACAAAAGCTAGCTGAACATATAGCCAAGAAGCTGAACTTGGAATAGAGATACTATAGCTGAGTAATTGCTATAGAGAAGGTAGAACCAAGGAGAATTCCGTAGAGAGAGCCCCGTCCGAATTCCCGACGAGCCTTTGTGAGACACGCTCCGCTGGAACCATGTTGGAGGAGACCGCAACGTCGAAGCTTGGTTGTACTCTTCCTTTCTTTCATTAATATACTCGACTATGGTGTTGGTTCCATCATTGTGTTATGTTTATTTAATGCAATTGATTTAGTCTTCTTCGACTGACTGATAGTTACGAATGTGAAATAGTATGTTGTATATCATCGTTGTTTCTTGTGTGTGTGCAGGTATCCAAACATGAAAACGAGCGGATCGTGAACTGTCAAACTAGGAGCAACAGGCAACCACTCTTTCCGACGACAACAACAGCGTAGGACCTCCGGTAAATCATCTATCGAATCTTCGTCCATTCGTTAACTAGGAATCAATGTTATAGCTTGTCTCGTTTGTGGCTAGACCCACTCTAGGGCTAGCGGGATCGCCTCTGTCTGCAGAGGGGATTTACCTCACCAACAAATTGGCGACTCCACTGGGGATCAATGTGAGTTTGTCTTTCGTCCATTAAGTCTTTTTCTTGGTCTTTGCTTGCTTAGCTTGCCTTTTCTGATTATTTTTGCTGAGTCTAAGACCCCTGTTCAACCCTAGAGGATCAAATCTGACCTCTGTTTTTCCAAAATTCTCCTTTTACCAAGGTTGACTTGATTGGCGCGGTTTCCGGTCTAAAAGTCACGCCCACTGGCGCTTGTTGCTAGTTCAGCACCCGTGCCATCCCCTGTTTGGTGCTAATTACAGCCAAACAGTCGCGCCAATTCCTGTAGGTGTTAGGGTTTGCTTGATTTTGGAGTTTTGGTCAGTGCTTGTGCTTCTGGGTGATTTCTTGATAGGTTTTGAGTGCCTTGGGATTGTTTGTGATTGTGAACAGCCTCCCTCTTTCAGTTGTTTGTCCATTTCTTGTCAGCATCATATCCTTAGGGATTTTTCTAGTGCTTTGGTATGCTGAGCCTCCTGTAGGAGACTGGGTCTTTTGTTTCACGGTCAACTTCATTCCTTACTTGATTGCATTCAACTCCCTTGATCCAGTTGAGTGATTGCATTCTATGAAATGAGTCTTGCCTCTTTCATTCAGTTGTGCTCCTTGTCACTCCAAGCATAGATTACTGCTTGTATGGGTCTGTTTCGACATCTTTCTTCGATTTGAGAGATTGCAACATTGGTTTGAGTTTTTGTTTTGTTTGTTTCTGAGTTGATTGAATTGTTTCGCTTCGACTCTCGCATTGACATTCTCGAACTAGTGTGTTGGTTTGTTTTTCATGTCATTTAGTGCATTGTTTGCCCTATTACATTGAAAAATCAAATAATTTTGTGCTTGCATTCTTGTTTGCATTGTGGAATTGAAAATATTTCGTATAACTAGCATTGGACATTCTAGGAAAGATTTCTCATTTTCATTAGCTTGCATCAGATACTATAGTGGATGTTTCTGTGTGTTCTCATTATTTGCTATCGCTTGAAAACCCCTAACTTTCTCGTAGATAGCTTTTCATCGAACGAAATGGTATTTTATGGCATATAGCTTGCATTTAGGGATTCGTGAGATTCAACATTTGGTAAGACCTTGGAATTGAAACATAAATACAAGATCAACTTAAAATTTATTCAATTAACATAAGGCAACGTTGAAACTTAATGAAACATTTAGAGGTCTAAGTTAGAGACGTGCTCCGGCGTCTTTAAACCTAACAGCTGTCGCTCGCCATCTAGCTTCAGACAACACTAGTACGGACTTGTGCTCCCCGTACCGTCGAGTATATAAAGGGAGACCCCTCTAGGTTGCAATCCTTTTATCCGTAGGAAGCCAAGTCTGCCGCCTTGTAACCGTGATACACCGAACACAGCATTCGGGGAGACTACCTGCACGTACGTCAAGTCCTTGGTTAATTCTTCTTTCATTTTATTACCAAGGTGTATATGGCAGTTCACGGGAACCTGGTACACCCTTTTACCTAGACCATAAATTTGAAAAGATCATCGAGCACTTGTCCTTTCGCGCTCGCTTAAAACTGAAAGGGACTAGAGTCATCTTTGACTGTTTCTTGACTCTTAAAACATGAAACAGCAAATTTTTGGTTTCAATGTGGTAAAATAAACTACCTACGATTACACGCCCTTTGAAGTTTGATTACTTGGCCTGTCTTTGTTTGTCTTGGTTTTGATCCAAGAGTCTTCTTTTCGATCTTTTTCCTTTTTCTGGTGTGCTACAGTCACAGTGGCGGAACCATCGATTTCATCTACTGGTAGTCCTTTCTCGGACGATTCATCTTAAACTTCGCAAACCTCTAGGTCTACCGAGCCTCAGTAGCCTATCATCCCATCAGAGTACCCCTTTGGAGAACCGGTTGAGTTCCATTAGCCTCTTTCAAACACCTAGTTTGGGTTTGGAGTCAGGGAACATTTTCCCCCTCTCACATCGGGATCGTCGCTTTTGGCTGCTATCATACCTCTTTCAAACGCCCGGTTTGGGTTTGGGGCCCAGGGAACATTTTCCCCCTCTCACATCGGGATCGTCGCTTTTGGCTGCTATCATACCTCCTAGCCCCCGTAGTCTTTTACAAGATCTCACGGTGGATTCAGACATGGACTCGTCTAGTCCTAATAGCAGTGAGGGCATTCCAGTTTCTGATGAAGAATACCAACTTTTCCCGAAAGACATCCATCAAGAGCCTGCTCAATCTTCACCATCGGTGTCGCTTCCAGCCGGATATAGGTCTTTGGGTCAGATTATAGCCGGTATTGCCTCCATGGCAACATCAACTCCGTCGAGGGGGTTGGTTCTCCCATCATTAGGGATGTCACCGACGACACCTGTCTCGTCGACGCCTTTTGTTACGTTTGTCCCCACTAGGCCTACTGTCTGTGTGGCTGCATCGGCACCGGTCGTCACCGCTCAATCGTTAAGAGTTTCGGCTTCGATTGCCATGGAAATCCCTGATAGCCTTTCTTTTGAGAAGTATCGGCTGGTTGTTCAGCAGCAGAGCTCCCAGACTAATCAGTCCCCTCAGGATCCTAAACGTCCTTATTTTTCCCATTATGGCGTAGATGGTACCCCGATTTATTCACTTCCGTTTCAATATGATGAGCACGACAACCCTATATATTTGCTCGCTCCTAAGGCTTATTAGTTCATTAACGATTTTATACCTACCTTGCTTGGGCAACCTTCTAACCAACAAGGACAACCCTTTTAGGCACAAACTTCAGTTCAGCGAGGGTATGCTTTCGGCCCACAAGGACAACCTTCGGCCCAGCAAGGGTATGCGTACGACCCACAAGGGCAACCCTTACAGGGACAACCTTCGGTCTAGCAGGGATTATTTTACGGCCCGCAAGGGCAGCCTTATAATCCTCAAGGTCAACCTTTACAAGCTCAGCCTGTGGTCCAACCAGGGCAACCTCAAGGACCAGCTGGGCAACTGGTATATCAACTTGGACCTTTATACGGTCCTGGGGGGCAAATCCATCCATCTCAACCTTTGTTGCAACCACAACAGCCATATTTTCCAATTGATCCAAATGTTGCACAGCCTGGACCATATTATGGTCCTGCTCCAGGTCAACCTGGTTATCAAGCACAACCTGGCCCACCGCAGCCATCAGGGCAACCTGGTGGCCCTCATCAGTCAGGTTAACCTGTTCAGCCGGGACAACCTGCACAAACAGTTCACCCTGCTCAGCCATCGCTCTATTCCATGCTGCAATCGAATCAACCTGTGCACCCAACCTATCCAGCTCAGCAGGGCCCTACTTATCAGCAACCCGTTCGACCCCAAGGCGGTTATTACCCTCAAGGTCAATATTGACCGGTGTACAACGCGCCTCAAGGTTCTGCTTATTACCCTCAACCGCCAGGCCATACTTATATTTCGCAGGAAAATCCTTATGCTGCTGAATCGGGACCTTCGTATACTCAGAATCAGTATTCTAGTTTTGAACCCCTGTATCCTGGTCCTCAGCCGCCATATCAACCGAATTATCCGGCTTATACCCCTTATGGTCCGAATCCTCCGGGACAGAACCAATGGGGGCAAAGTTATACTCAACCAGGATGGAGTATGGGTATGGGTCCTTATCGAGGACCTGCTATGCCTTTTAACCCTCAATTACCCTTTCTCGCCATGTTGGAGTTATCGGATGTGTCCAAATTGACAAATGATCCAATTCTTCATAATCCATATTGGCCCCCGGTTCCAACGAAGGTTCCTGGTGATTGTCCAAAGTTTGAGGGCAAGTCTGGAGAAGACCCCCAAGCACACGTCATGACATACCATTTATGGTGTTCTTCCAATTCTTGGGTGGATGACTCTGTTCAACTTCGTCTTTTCCAGCGCACTCTTACCGGAGTTGCTGCTAAGTGGTATATCGAACTGCCTCGTGGTATATTTCAAGATTTCAACACTCTCGCTATGGCATTCCTTACTCATTTCCAATTGCCGGTTCATTATGAAGCCAGGACGCATCTCCTAACATCCTTGAAACAGGACCGGGCTACCCATATCTCGGACCACATTCATGAGTGGAGATGGCATCGTCGCCTGAACAAGTTCAAAATTCTTGATCAGCTTCTTACTCATTGGTTCACTACCTCTTTTGTCAATTAGATTGCGAAAGACATTGGCATGGGGGCATGTGTAACCGAGGAACAAGCCATTGCTCGTGCCCAGTACCTTGATTTAGTGTACTCTCAATCGAGCATATTATATGACATCTTGACTGAGGCTTCGCGACCTGGGACCTCTAAAGCGCCGGCAACCCCATCAGTCGACGGTGTTATTGGTTCCGTGTCTTAGACTTCACGCAAGTCTTCCAATGGGAAGTAGAAATCAAATTCTTCCAATGCTTCTGCTCCTCAACCTACCCCAGATTCTGGTAAAACCTCGGAGGTCAACGCCGTTCAGGCTAATCCTGCAGACAAGACTTCCAAGGGGAGAAAGAAGGGCAAAGGCAAGGCCAAAGCCGATGCCCCAAAACCAGAATCGTCTAAACCTCGTGCTAATGATGGTTCACAACGAAATCCGAATTATCCCTGTCTGATTTTTGATGAGGAACACTACACTAAGGATTGTCCTAGATGATCCGAGGTTAGTCAACTGCTCAAAGGCGCTAAGGGAACTCCGGCTGTCCTTAAGGAACCTTTTCCGTCTCAGCAAACTCAGATGGTCGATCAACGTACACCATCTGCACCGTTTGGCTCTCAAGTGTTTATGGTAAACGGTTCTGCACCCATTTCCATTGCTACTCGGTCGAAAGATTATGTTGGATCACGCCAGGAAGCCGAGAAAGAGATCGCCGATGGTCCTCCTCCCCCACCTGCCTCCGGTCCTCTTGAGATTGAAAGGCCTAGTGCTGATCCCGTTGTACAGCCACCTTCTAAAGGTGTTCTCCAAAAATCTTCTTATAATCCTAATGCCCGTGCTGCTTAGCATTACAGTATTGTTGAGGATTTAGCATAGGCGCCATCTGCGATGTCCGTGTTGGAAGTGCTCCAGAGTTGTTCGTCTCAACGGAAGGCGTTATTAACTGCGATCGGCGGGATTGATCTTGCTGATTCTAGCCTTTTCTCTTTCGACTTAGAGAATTTCGTCCCCCAACTTCCGCACCAGATTGCGCTTGTCATACAAGTCGGCATTAATGGTCTCAACATCCATAGAGCCATTGTGGACGAAGGTGCATCCACTTGTGTCATGTCATCCGCTTGTTGGAAATCTATTGGCTCTCAAGCTCTCACTTCTTCACCCAATGCCCTTGAGGCATTTGATGGAAGGGAATCGAAACCCTTGGGTGTTCTCGCTAGCCTACCGATCACGTTGCAAGGAAAGACGGTCAATGTTGAAGTAGAAGTCGTTGACGCTAAACTCAATTACAATCTTCTACTCGGTCGCAGTTGGACTCACGCTATGCTGTGCGTTCCGTCCACCCTCTTTCGTCTTCTAAAGTTTCCACACGAGGGAAAAATCATTACTGTCGATCAATTGTCGTTCTTTACCTCGTCTTCCGAGAACAACGTGCCATACGTGGATCAGATTCCTTCTCCCCCCGACAGTGTAGGGCCGGGTCTTTTCAAAGATCCCGCTCTCATGGGTATCTTTCCCTTTCCACCACCAAACACTGTTCAAGTTAATATGATCTCTCGGTCGGATGACCCATGGATCATCCCTTTACCTGAACAGGTTGATTCATTTGGGGATTCAATGCCGCTTAGTCCAGTTGAAATCAATTATTGTGAGCTTACAACTGCATCTGATTCTCCCCCTTCTAAAGATGCTCCTTTGAGCATGGCTCTCGACGTTTATTCTCAATCCCCCTGGCTTGGCGATGCAAATTCGCTAGATCCTTTGAAAGAAATGTTTCCATCCGATGAGGCTATAATGGAAACCATGTCTCTCGAAGATCTACCGTGGAGCGATGGGCATCATCGTTCCTCGTTTATGCTTGGCCTCGGGGCAATGTCTAACTCTCTTGAGCGTTTTGCATCTCAAGTTTCTTCTCCACCACTTCAAACGCCTATCTTGACACATGAAGTCTTCGCTAAAGGTAACTTGGGTAACATCACTCAGACGATGCCTATCGACATTTCCGTGAAGCCGGGAATTGTTGAGAACATCCATGTAGGAGTCACTTGCTCTTCCGATGAAGTCCAAGTGTATACTAGCCTCTTTCGCGAATTTCGTGATGTTTTCGCCTGGTCTTACGAAGAGATGCCTGGAATTGATCCCAGTATTGTGGTGCATGAGATTCCCACCTATCCAGGTGCGAAGCTTGTTCGCCAACATTTGCGTCCAGTGCATCCTCGGAAAGCCGCCGCCATAAAAGCTGAAGTTGAAAAACTTCTTAAAGCGGGTTTCATTTATCCGATTCCTCTGACAGAGTGGGTTTCTAACATTGTTCCTGTGGATAAGAAGCAGGGAGCAATTCGCGTCTATGTTGACTATCGCGATATTAATCGGGCCTATCCTAAAGATAACTATCCCACCCTTTTCATCGATCAGATCATTGACGATTGTGCGGGGAGTGAGAATTTTTCCCTTATGGACAGTTTTTCTGGCTATAATCAGATCAACATTCTCCCGTCCGATCAACACAAGACTGCTTTTATCTATCCCAGGGGAACATTCGCGTATAAAAAACTTCCTTTTGGCTTGAAGAATGTTGGGGCTACGTTCCAGCGTGCGATGTCTTATGCCTTTCACGATATTCGTCATATTGTTCAACCATACCTAGATGACCTTCCAGCGCATTCAGCTGCACGAAAAGACCACCTGGACCATTTCCGCCAGATCTTTCTTCGTTGTAGACGCTACAACATCCGGCTCAATCCGCATAAATGCGTCTTCTGCGTCGATTCCGGTAGAATTTTAGGGTTTATCGTATCTAAAGACGAAATTCGCCTTGATCCGCTTAAGGTTGAGGCTATTGTCAATCTCCCCTCTCCATCCTCGTTACACCAGCTTCAGAGTCTCCAAGTGAAAGCAAATTTCTTACGTCGTTTTATCTCGAACTATGCCGAAGTAGCCAAGGGGTTCACACGACTTTTAAAGCAAGACGTCCCTCTCTGTTGGGATGAGATTGCTCAGCAATCTTTTGATACGGTTAGGACGTTGCTTGTCAACGCTCCTCTATTACGTCCTCTGAATTATCATCGTGATTTCACCCTCTATCTAGCTGTCACCTTCAGTACGATCGCCATGGTTTTGGTTCAAGATGATGATGACGGTAATGAGCATGTCATTTATTACTTGTCTCGGAACCTTCTTGACCCTGAAACACGTTACACACATGTCGAGAAGTTAGCGTTGGTTGCGGTCCAGGTCATCCAGCGTTTCCGTCATTATATCCTTTTACGCACGGTGACCGTGATTTCTGATTGTAACCCCAAGACCTATATTCTGTCTCGGTAGTTGCTGGGGGCCAAATACTCGAAGTGGATCGTTATCCTCCAAGAGTTTGATTTTGTGTTTACTACAGCCAAATCAAAGAAATCACTTGTTTTCCCTGATTTGATTTGTTCTCTCCCCACCGACTCTGCTCCTCATTCCGAGGATCATATTCCCGACGAAACTCTTTTCTTGATTAGCACCCTCAATCCGTGGTACGGTGATATCATCATGTATCTCCAAACTTCTACTTTTAGGTCTGAGTTAACAAAAGATGCTCGACGCCGCATTCGGCATCAGTTGCAACCTTATCGTATTATCGGAGATACCCTTTGTTGTGTTGGAGTCGATTCCGTGCTCCGCCGATGTCTGACCCTCGAGGAAGCTGAGAAAGTTTTAAATGACTGCCATAGTGACCCTTGTGGTAGTCACATCTCTGGTTATGCCACCGCACAGATTGTCTGTGTTTAGAATATTCCCACTCTGCGACAAAGAAATTGGAATACTCTATTTTGTTTATTTTGCCACCTATGGTTTGTAAATAAATAAAAAGTGAGTAAAGAGGGTCTAAACTCACTTAAATGAAATAAGACATCCACCTAGTAGCACAACATTGTGACTTAAGTGGGAGTCAAGGGGGGGACCCAACACCACGTGGAGGAGGGGGCCTATGTACACTCTAGAAGTTTCTCCAAGCTTCTGCGCAGATAAGGATGAGAATGTGGATAAGGATGAGGATGTGGAGGAGAGAGAGAGGCTACATTGGGTTTTGGAGGGAAACCAACACTATTAAAGATGGAGGAGCCTCCTCATTTGATTCATGCTTGGATTCTTGGATTATTGATTATTGAGTGAGACATTTGTCTTTCTTTGGAACATTGGCTGTTTAGCCCGTCTGCTGCACTGTTTAGTGCACCGAGTGTCTCCGTGCGGAGATCTCACCCTTAGCCCCAGGGGACTTCGAGTGCCTGCTCGGGCAAGTTTATTTTCTTAGCATCATCCTCCAGGACAGCGTTATTGCTGCAGCAGCGTAATACTGTGTTGTAGGGTGTTGCCGTGGTGACTTTACGACACCACTTCCTTCTCTTGTTTTTTAGAGGGAGAGTTTCTCTTTCCTTTGGAGGATCAGATTGGGAGATATTAGAGTTGATTTGTATATCTTGGCATAAGGCCAATAGTTATTCTGCCTCTACTGCGCAGTCCCTCTCAGTATCTGCGTTATTTTCATGGTATATTTGCAGTGAGGGTTTGCAGGTTGGTTTGTGAGTGAGATCTCAAGTGTAAGGATCAACCTTCCACTTTGGAGATCTATTGGAGGAGGTCTATTTCAGTTGCTCATCATCTTCAGCCTTCTCTATTTGGTTTCAGTTTGGAGTTGCAGTAGCTGCCCAGCAACTCCGGCATTTTTGTCGTATTGTGTATTTCAGCCAATCCCTTGGAGGATTGAGATATTTTTGCTTATAAGGGTTAGAGCTTTGCTCCCCTATTGTATTTGGGCCATCTATTGTCATATCCATGTGTTGAAATTATTTTGGAGCAGCGTTTTATCTTAGACTGCGTTTTTCATAGCCTGGGTTTATGCAGAAATAGCAGTGATTTTCATGTTTATGTACATGTGTTGTGGAGGCTTGCATTTCTTCTCTTGAGAGGTTGTTTCCTCAATATTTTGTACTCTCTCTTGCTGCTATATATATTATTGGCTATATATTCATCTTCTTGTCTCACATCTTCTGGAGAAAATGCTGAAAGGGTTTCTGCATCAATCTTTGTCTTGCGGCACCTCTATTTGAGGGGTTTTTCTATATAAACTGTTGTTTAACCTTGCTGAAAGCCTATGCCTTGTTATCAAACTCATTCTCTGATTATTCATAGTTATTTTCATCTCATACCTTCATAAAACACGATGCCCTTGCTTCAGCAAATTTCTGCATACTCAAAGTCTTGGGAAATCAGGGTTTTTCTTGACTAGTCGGGAAGGAGGAACTGTTTAACATAGCAAAACGTCTTTGTTTGAGCTGAAATTCGACATGGAAGTCCCTCTTGACCTATTCTAACATATTCCAGAACCTTGACCCGTCATTTTACGCAGATTTCCTTATTCACTCATTTTAGGGCCAAAATCCTCACTTTTCCCCACCTTTTTGCCCTTAAAAGCTGAGTAAAGGTTGTTGCTGCTATTTATTTTGGTTGCTGAACATTTTCAGAGATATGATATGATAGCTGAAGCCCTCATACCTGAAGAATGCGTTTTTCAGGCATGATCTGCTGAAAATTCCCTTTTGGGATATTACAGTGGTATCAGAGCATAGTTCTGGCTCAGCCTGTGGAGCTAGTTATCTATGGAAAATATGAGGATCTCACAACAGCGTGGTCATGTACCCTTTGGAGATTATTTCCGAGAATGGAAGTCCATGAGGGAAGACTTCAAAGCAATTTTTCCCTTCAAAGATTACTGTCAGCTCAGAGAGGATGGAGTTTCTAGCATACAGAGTTCAGATTTGCAGCGTACTACTGGGAGATCACCTCTTCCCATGCATGAGGGATCCACTAGTCCCTGTGAGTCTAAGCCCAAGAGGACCGGAACGGTGAAAAATGATAGTTTATTCTTTTTCAGATCCAGAAAAGATGCATCCATTGTTGAGAAGGTCAAGAAGGTTGAAGAAAAAGAAGAGGAAGTACCATGCGCTTCCAATTCTAATCGAGAAGAAGAGATCACATCACCTCTTGAGGAGGCTTGTGAAAACGCTGTCACATTCATGGAGGAGCAGCCACATGCATCAACAGTTGGGGCAGCCAACACTTGTGAGGAAGGAACTCTTGTAGCCCTGCAAGAAGTTCCAAATGCAGATCAAGAGCAGCTTGGTTGCACTGCGCTGTGCAACATGGATGAAGGGGAGGTCTCAAGGAGAGATCTCATTGGAGATGCACTTCGACACACTATGGGATGCGATGCTTTTCTTCCATGCACTTCGACACACTATGGGATGCGATGCTTTTCTTCCCTTCTCACGAGAGCAGATAGAAGATGGAGGACATCTTAGGATGGATAACATCTCTCATGCTTGTGTTGGACATCCCTTGAGCCATACACATCATGATGGGAAGTTTTTGCCTACCACCTATTTGATTCTTGATAGGGTCTCATTGATCCTTGAGAAGTTTATATTTCAAAATCCCATGAAGTGCAAAATCAGTAATTTGATTTGGGAGGATGGTAGCCCTCATGGGAGGAGTACCAGAATGAGGAGAAGAAGGAGGCATCCACAAGTGATTGAGTGGATGGGGATGATGAGCAAGGAGCTAGGAGGCTACTTGCAGATCTGTGATACCAGGCAGCGGGAGGCTTGGCTACGCTGGTTACTCTTGAGGGAGTTTGGCCATCACTTGGCAAGCCTCTTTCCCTAAGAAGTCGGAGGATGAAGGAAAGATGGGGATGCTTGCATCATTCTAAATGTCTTCTTCCACATGGTGATTGGTATGATGGAGGTATGGGGAGGCAACACAATGTCTTGTTGCTTGGTTTGTTTCTAGGAGAGCAAGGGCAGATTTGCTCTCACACTTTGTATGATGTTGCAGGAGGAGGAGATGGCACTATCTCCTTGGTCTTTGATGATGATTGGGAAGCACTTCCATCTTGGGAGGTATTCCATATTTGTTGCAGCATTATTAGAGGAGTCTTTGACAAGAAGCATGTCAAAGAACAGAGCTTTGTATTGACAGGAGCTTACTTGCATGAGCTCACAACATTGTCACCTTGGAGCAGAGATTTATGGATGAAGTGTGCCCAGCAGAGATATGGTGGATCTATAACCCATAGGTCCCAGGATCACTTCATATTTGTTGCACGTAGAGGAGGTAATGATGATAGAGACATTTATCACTATGGCATATTCTTCTTAACTTGGATTTCCAAGCATAAGGAGGATTATCTTCTTGTAGCACATGGTTCATTCTTCTTCATAGCATGCCAAAACACTATGGAGGACTCATTTATGGATCCATGTACCATCTTACTTCCAGCGTATGGTGAGGAGTTTTTCTATACATTCATTGATTTGCACATTCTTGCCATTCCTATGCAGTGCATTGCTTCACAAAGGGGCAAGCTTGTCATATTGCTCCATGAGTTTTATTGGGCCAATCTACATGATGGAGGCAACCATCTCTTTTGTGGCTTTGGGAAAATGTTTTATCACCTCATGTATGTTCATTTGCAACACTATATCATGTATCATATGAAGACATGCATGGTTAACATAAACATTTTGCCTTGTACTCTTATCAAGCAGCAACTTGTAAAACTGCGCTGTACTTGTTGGGGAAGTTGTTGGTACCTCTTTTCATCACATGTAACCTTCAGCGTTTCCTTCATTTTGCTGCTGATCATGTCTCCATTTGTTGATATAGATCAGATTTGTATGGGAGGCTTGATTATGAGGGAGACACATGAGTTGGATGTGTCTTTTAGTGGGAAAAATTCTCACATTCTCTGCACTACATGTTCTAATGGGAGCATGGAAGGAGGCATGGCCACCACTACTACATATGTGTTCTCTTTTGAGGTGGGCCATGAGATTGATATTCATCCATTGTACAGCCATGGGCAAGTGTTTGGTCTTATGTTGTTGTCATATTTAGCCATTTACTATCCATTAGTAGATGTGATGAATCTTGTACATTGCTTGCCATGTAATTTTCTGAAGTTGCAGTGGATGAGACTACGTTGTATCCTTGTGAGAGATTATTTGCATTATGTATCCTCATGTAACACCTTCAGCAAACATCTCATTAGGATGATCCATGATGCACATGTCCTATTCTTCATGGATGAATTGTTTTGGGCCAGCCTGTTCTTCATTGTTAGAGGAACCTTCTTTGGAGGATTGTTCTTCACTTTGCCATTGGAGGGCAATGATTTTGCAGCCCAAGATCAGCATACACTCTACACTTGTCATGAGTGGAGAGAAGGACAGCATGAGGTAAGCTATGATGCTTGCCAAGATCAGATTTTCAGCCCACCTTCATTACCGGAGCTTGAGGTGGAAGGAGATTTTCAGGAGTTGCCTTGTCGGGAGGTGGCTCATTTTGTTTGGATGATTGCTTGGGGATGGAAGATCCACATGAGAGAGATGTTCCTCACTTCATGCCTTGAGTGGAGAGAGGTGATGAGCTGGTACACAGTCGATGGGACAGCTTACACCATGACAGATATAGCACAGCCGGAGTCATGGTCTTCATCAGTCATAGCTAGAGGCAGTGCACAGTCCGAGCCATGGGACTTGGGCTATTATTGGCCATGGTGGCGATGGGATCCGGGAGGATTGTTGGTTGGCTGGTACCATGAGAGATCAGGTTGGGATCCTGGCATTGAGAGATCCCTTCATATCAGGATGATGCAGAGTACAGGGGAGATTCAGTGGCGCATCTGGGACCCAGGCATATTTTGCAGCATCGATGGAGAGCATCCGCTAGGAGGAGACTTGCTCAGGCAATTGCTTGAGGGCAAGCAACATTTTGCCAGGGGGGACTGTAATATTCCTAATTTGCGACGGCAAATTGGAATATTCTATTTTGTTTATTTTGCCACCTATAGTTTGTAAGTAAATAAAAAGTGAGTAAAGAGGGTCTAAACTCACTTAAATGAAATAAGACATCCACCTAGTAGCACAACGTTGTGACTTAAGTGGGAGTCAAGGGGGGGACCCAACACCACGTGGAGGAGGGGCCTATGTACACTCTAGAAGTTTCTCCAAGCTTCTGTGGAGATAAGGATGAAGATGTGGATAAGGATGAGGATGTGGAGGAGAGAGAGAGGCTACATTGGGTTTTGGAGGGAAACCAACACTATAAAAGATGGAGGAGCCTCCTCATTTGGGCATGCTTGGATTCTTGGATTATTGATTATTGAGTGAGACATTTGTCTTTCTTTGGCACGCTGGCTGTTTAGCCCGTCTGCTGCACTGTTTAGTGCACCGAGTGTCTCCGTGCGGAGATCTCACCCTTAGCCCCAGGGGACTTCAAGTGCCTGCTCGGGCAAGGTTATTTTCTTAGCATCATCCTCCAGGACAACATTATTGCTGCAGCAGCGTAATACTGTGTTGTAGGGTGTTGCCGTGGTGACTTTACGACACCACTTCCTTCTCTTGTTTTTCAGAGGGAGAGTTTCTCTTTCCTTTGGAGGATCAGATTGGGAGATATTGGAGTTGATTTGTATATCTTGGCATCAGGCCAATAGTTATTCTGCCTCTACTGCGCAGTCCCTCTCAGTATCTGCGTTATTTTCATGGTATATTTGCAGTGAGGGTTTGCAGGTTGGTTTGTGAGTGAGATCTGAAGTGTAAGGATTAGCCTTCCACTTTGGAGATCTATTGGAGGAGGTCTATTTCAGTTGCTCATCATCTTCAACCTTCTCTATTTGGTTTCAGTTTGGAGTTGCAGTCTTGGCACTTGGCCAAAGAGTTTTATTCCACTACTGCGCAGTCCCTCTCAGTTACTGCATTATTCTCATGGTATATCTGCAGTGAGGGTTTGCCGGTTGATTTGTGGGGAAGATCTCAAGTGTAAGGATCAGCCTTCCACTTGAAGATCTATTAGAGGAGGTATACTTCAGTTGCTCATCATATTCAGCCTTCTCTATTTGGATTCAGTTTGGAGTTGCAGTAGCTGCCCAGCAACTCCGACATTTTTGTTATTTTGTGTATTCCAGCCAATCCCTTGGAGGATTGAGATATTATTGCTTGTGAGGGTTAGAGCTTTGCTCCCTTATTGTATTTGGGCCCTATATTGTCATATCCATGTGTTGACATCAGTTTGCAGCATTATTCTATCATAGACTGTGTTTTTCATAGTCTGGGTTTATGCAGAAATAACAGTGTTATTCATGATCATGTACTTGTGTTGTTGGAGCTTGTATTGCTTCTCTTAAGAGGTTGCTTCCTCAAGATTTGTACTCTCTCTTGTTGCTATATATTATTGGCTATATATTCATCTTCTTGTCTCACATCTACTGCAGAAAACGCTGTAGGGTTTCTGGTTTATTCTCTTGTCTTGCGGCACATCATTCTTGAGGGGTTTCCTATATAAAACTGTTGTTTATCCTTGCTGAAAGCCTATTCCATGCTCCCAAACCCATTCTCTGATTATTTATAGTGTTATACATCATATTCCTTCAGAAAATACGCTGCCCTTGCTTCAACAAATTTCTGCATACTCAAAGTCTTGGGAAATCAGGGTTTTATTTGACTAGTCGGGAAGGAGGAACTGTTTAATATATCAAAACGCCTTTTTTTGAGCTGAAATTCGACATGGAAGTCCCTCTTGACCTATTCTAACATATTCCAGAACCTTGACCCGTCATTTTACGCAGATTTTCTTATACACTCATTTTAGGGCCAAAATCCTCACTTTTCCCCACCTTTTTGCCCTTAAAAGCTGAGTAAAGGTTGCTGCTGTTATTTCTTTTGGTTGCTAATCATTTTCAGAACTATTATATGGTATCTACAGCCATCATACCTGAAGAATGCGTTTTTCAGGCATGATCTGCTGAAGAATCCATTTGGGATACATAAATATATATGAGAAACTTTGCATATTTGTGTATGCAATGGTTTGGATTGATATGGATGCACATGAATATTTATGTATTTTTTTGTTAATCGATTTTTTTGGTCAAATATTTTTACTAGTTCTTGGTTTTGGGCTCAATCCGTTTGATAACCGATCCGGTCCTGATAAAATTGGTTCATTGTCCATTGTTCATTTTCAGTTTTAACTTTTGAGTCTTGACTGTAGATACTGATGACCTTAAACCGAGTCTTTGACTCGTTGATCTACTATTTTTGAGTTTGAGTTATTTTAAATTACTATTCTAGTCTTCAGACTTTAGTATATACCATTTTGTTTAGTACTAATCAGATTTTATAATAATGAATGAAGAATTTAAATCAATGTATACAATATTTTACTATTTCTATTTCTTTAAATCATTTATGATGTATGAATCAATGTATTTCATTATTGAATTTGAATTTGAATCATGTTTATATATATATATATATACCCCAATGTCCCCTTGCCCCCCTTGAGTTTCCCTAAAATTTGGGGGTGTTCTCAGACATCCCCCCTGTGCGACTCCCTGTATCCATGTCCCCTCGTCCCGAAAACTTGGTGGAATGTTGATTTTTAGCTTATATATGTTTAAGCCAAGGCACATCCACTAGGTAGTTGCAAAACCTCTGTTTCTGTTAATTTGACAACTTGGCGACAAATTCCAATCATGAGACTAGATTCCTCTTTTCGAGAGCACCAATTTTGACCTTTGAAGCACTTGATTCAGACATGTGAAAGTGGATTTTTTAAGCGAAGCCTACAGTTGCACAAATAGTCAAGGTCGGCCTAATGACAAATTGCCCCTCCAAAGTTGCATATAAATACAAGTGACCTCAAGTTCATTTGAACATCACATCACATCATTTCATCTTCTCTATCTCAATTTGATTGGTTCATAGAGGTCTGAGGCAGCCTTCTCTCTCTCACACGTGCGAGGTCTCTTGGCATCTTTGACTGCAGCATTGACTTTTCTGTTTAGAAGACTTTGACCAGCATTGACTTCGGTGTTTTTGGGATGGTTTGACTTCATCCTTTTGGAGGAAAATTCTGTTTCTGCAGGCCGCATTAATTGGCACACAAAATGAGAAATTCTAGGCAGTTTGACTGGAGTTTACCGCAGGAAAATTTCAGACTTTGACCAGCATTGACTTGGGTGGTTTTTTCATGGTTTGACTTCGTCCTTTTGGAGGAAAATTCTGTTTCTGCAGGCCGCATTAATTGGCACACAAACCAAGAAATTATGGGCAGATTGACTGGAGTTGACTGCAGGAAAATTGCACTTTGACCAGAATTGACTTTGACCTTTGCAGGGGAGTTTGACTTCGATTTTATGGGGTATTTGGATGGAGGAACAATGGCAAATAAATGGATGAAGGTTTAAGTTTTGGCCACTCATTATTGCTGAACATCAAAGCTCAATATTGCAACTGAACTCTCTAAGCTGCATTAATTGGCACAAAACCGAGGCATTTGAAGCTGTTTGACTGGTGTTGAGCACAGGTTTGACCACAGAGAAAAGAGCAAATTTTTGAGTAAGTTTGACCAGACTTTTGTTGACTGTTTTGGGATGATTTTTACCAACATTGGAGGCCAAATTTATGGGATGTTGACTGAGTTGTTAGAAGCAGATTTTGACCATTGACTTTGACTGGTTAGGGCATGTTGACTGCTGTTCACTGTTGACCAGAATTGCAGATTATAACAGTTGACGAGATTTGACTTTGGAGGATCATCTTTGATTGGTTATGGTGTGTCTGTATTGATAGTCAAAGTTTGACTTTGACTCATTTTTGAAATGGGACTATTGTACTCTCTGTTGAACATTCTATGACAATCTAATAGAAGAACAGTTTCAAAGGGTTTTCCCCCTAGTGGGGTTTTTCCCTGGTCTTTGACCAAAAACAATGTCTCTTGTTGATGTATTGATTGTCTCCTATTTGTCGTTGTATTTACTATTCTAGCTTCAATTACTGTTGATGAATGGAAGTATTAATCACTGTTGAAAAGATTGTTAATTGAAGAATTGAATTTGGGCTAAAGTAATTGATACAACATAGATCAGTGTAAAAATTAACAGTTTCGTTACTTGAAGGGAACAATACATCATGGTTTAAGGTATGCAGGAGATGATGAGTTGATATTGTATGGGTTTATTGATTCTGATTGGGTAGGGGATGCTGGTGATAGGAAGAGTGCTTCAGGTTGTTGCTTTAGTTTGTATTTAGGAATTATTGGTTTAGCAAGAAGTAGGCTTCAGTGGCATTGAGTTAAGTGAGCACATCGCAGTCAATGCTGCTAGTTGTGAAGCCATTTGGATTTGCAAGTTGATAATAGAGCTTAGAGGTGTGATGTTGGAGCCTACTATGATTCACTATGAAAATTGGAATTGTATTAAACTCTTTGAGAATCCAATATTGCATAACCACTACATGCACGTTGACATTAGGTGCCACTTTCTTGGGATAGGTTTCAGAAGGAAGTAGTGGCTCTAGAGTATGTTCCCATAGATCAAGAGGTTGTTGGTGTTGGTGGAGAACACATTCTGCACTGAGAGGTGAGATGTTGAAGCCTATTATGGTTCACTGTGACAATTGGAATTGTATTAGACTCTTTGAGAATCCAATATTCCATAACCACTCCAAGCACATTGACATCATGTACCACTTTCTTTGGGACAGGTTTCAGAAGGGAGCAGTGGCTGTAGAGTATGTTCATATAGATCAACATGTTGTTGGTGTTGCTGGAGAACACATTCCTTGCTAAGAGGGAGTGTCAGATTTTTATATGTTTAGCTTGGATAGAATTGTCTAGCATTAATGGCCCTCTAGTTGCACTATTCTTGATCCCTGTGCACAGCAACAGACAAAGGACAATAGGTAGGAGGGTGCAACACCAGTGGAATAAAGGAGATACATAGCAGTTATGTAGGAGAGGGATAGAGAGGGCACATGCATGCCTCCAGCATGCATAGGCCAACCTTAGACTATTCCCAGAATTAGAGCTGATGTTAAGATTTAGTTTTCAGTACTATTTCCAAAATTAGAACTGCCGTTTAACTCTAGTTCCAGTTACAGTGCAGATTTGTTTCAATCAATTTTCTAATTCCAGTTTGCTTTTTCTAGTTTTATAGATAGGTGCTTGATTTGACTTGGTCTATGTAGGGTACAGACTTGTAGGAGTCGGTGCTTGCTTGTATGCATGCTTGCTACTTCTAGTTGAACTTTCTAATCTAGTCCCTCTCTCATGCAAGCCTAGGGTGTGTTACCACTCAAACCAGCAGGGGACCTAAAGGAGTTACTAATGTGAAAAATCTTGAATCTACTTAACAGAAATTTCTACTGCAGAAATCTGGTTTACTTCTCCTACTTGTGTTTTTACATTTACAAGTTATTTTCAGAAATATTCAGAGAATAACGAAGTAAACACAGTGCAGATCTACACATACATACAAATCAAGTACTGAAGAATTAAGCACACATGACAAAGGACACACAAGATTTTTCAGACAAATGTCCCCAGAAAAACCCAATGCGGAAAAACCGGTGCAATAGCTCTTCAGGGTTTTATTCAATGTTTTGAAAATCGCGATCGGGATTAAATCGGCGAGGGGAAAAAATCGGAAAAAATCGTAAAAATCGGGAAAAAATCGGCACATACAAAAATATTCATTTTTTTACAATTTTTTAATATCTAAAGCATCCACAGCATAAAATAAATGCATTGACACATAAATATGAAAAAAAACTAATATATAAGATGTGTAATATCATGTCTAGTGCTACATCACACATAAAACTGAATCCTGTCCTGAATACTAAGTCCCGAGTCTCAAGAGTCAACTCAGCCTCAAAATATCAACAAAAAATATAATAATGTATCTCATATCATGAGTCATAATGTCATATACAAAGGAATGTCAATGCACCATATAACCTATGGTCCTATACTACTGATTTCCTCTGCCCCTCTTACGAGAAAATACAATAGCTTTGCCTTTCCCTCTAGATGAAGAAGCTGGCGGGACTGGCAATGGACTCTGTCGTGCTCTAGAAGTAGAAACTGAAGCACCAGAACGGGAACCCGAAGCACTAGGAGCTAAAGGAGGCAGACCACGTTCTCACCTATGAAAGGTGGGTCGGTGGTGTCACCTCTCCTACTCCTCGTCGTCGTCCTCCTCCCCCTCCACTACCTCCTGCTCTATCCAATCAGGGGTTGACTCCATGACAGGCCTCTCAGCCTCAACCCTCCATTCAGCAGTGGCGTCAATCGCATCTAAAGAGATGGCCTCCATATCAAGTGTCCTCTCAAGTTGTCTCACCTACAATCTAAGATTGTAGTAGACGTAAACCATGTCATTGAGCCGCTGGGCCTCCAACCTGTACAAGGGTCATAAATTAATAAATTAAATATTTAAAAAAAAATATTTAATGAATTCAAAAAATCAGTTGGAATATTTTAAGTTTTTTACCTGTTGCGCCTTTTGGTGTGTATTTTTTCAAATACACTCCAGTTGCGCTCGCATCCTGAAGAGCTACATGTTTGGCTGAGTATTCTAATGGCAAGTTTTTGGAGTTTTGGTAATCTGCCACAGTAGCTCCTCCACCATGCATCTACAAGTTACAAGTTACAACAAATAAGATAAACTTATAAAGTTACAAACATAAGAAAAATTTTAAAATAATAAAAATCTTACCTGGCATTTTAGTAGTCCTATCTTGGACAGCCATGTCAAAGCTCAAGGTGCCACCCGCCATTCTGTATACCTCCATTTCTTTGGATATCTTTGCACGTTCTGATGGAGATGGCACCATCTTTTGAACACAAGTGAAAAAGCCATCCATGACCTCAACATCAAATAGGAAACTACATGAGTAAGCAAATCCGAGGTTCAAGAAGATCCCTGCAGCATGAATGGGACAATGGAGTGTGTTGTTCCATCGGTCATCAATCACTTCCCATAAAAGAATTTGTTTTTGAAACCCCTCATCACCCTTATCATCATAGTAGCTGTGAACGGCTTCTTTGGCCCTATCCATGGCCTCATACAAGTAGCCCATCGCGGGCTTCTCTCCATCAACCAATCTAAGAACCTTTACCAAAGGTTTAGTAATGTTGCACACCTCTTGCACTCCCGCCCAGAAGCTTTCCTGATATGAAACCAACCTGCAAATGGCCTTTCCCTCTAGTTTGCGGCTGACAGTCAAAGCACGCCACTCCTATGAAAGAAACATTCTCTTCAAATCCCACATAGAATTCAAGAGGGATTGAAGAGATATGAAACTAGTGGAAAATCGTGTAATAGCAGGGCGCACCAAATCCTTCTTGTTGGTGAATGTTCTCATCAAATGAAGCACAAATGCATGATTATATATAAATTTTGTAATGCTCTTTGATGATTCTACAATATCTTTGACAAAATCAATCTTTCCTATGTCCTCCAACATCAAATCAAGGCAATGTGCAGCACAAGGTGTCCAAAATATGCTCAGATGCCTCTCCATAAGCATCTTGCCA
The DNA here is from genome assembly GCA_034641835.2 of Pinus albicaulis. Classification (NCBI taxonomy): domain Eukaryota; kingdom Viridiplantae; phylum Streptophyta; class Pinopsida; order Pinales; family Pinaceae; genus Pinus; species Pinus albicaulis. The sequence goes on along the minus strand of JAXQQM020065008.1, from coordinate 25,902 downwards.
ACAGCAACATAGTTTGCAGCGTTGTCCGTTATGGTTTGGACAACATTTTGGGGGCCCACCTCCAGAATGAACACATCCAATAAATCACATAATAATCGTGCATCTTTGACATGTGCAGATGCATCAACAGAGTTCATAAACATTGTCCCCTTGGGACAACTGACCAAGAAGTTAATAAGGGTCCTACCCTTTTGATCAGTCCAACCATCTGACATCACAGTGCATCCTGTGAGTTCCCATGATGCCCTTAACTCCTCCAATCTCTTGGTGCAGTCAACTTTCTCATTTTGAAGAATGCGCCCTCTAAAGTCATCATATGAAGGGGCTTTGTATCCTGGGCCAACAACAGCGAAAGCATCAATCGTAGCTTGATAAAATGGATTGTTCCTGGCAACAGTGAAAGGAATATCACTCCAAAGAAACAGTTTTCCCAACAACCTGTCAGCTTTTTCCTTCTCCTTTTTTTTAATAAGTGAGGAGATAGATGGTTGTGCACCGGGAGTGGTTCTAGGAACAAAAAATGAGGAGGCAGCTACGAGGTTGGCTGTAGAAGATGCTGATGCTGAAGAACCACTACCACTCTCACGGTCAACTCTAAAACCTGATATTTGACTCTTCAGAGCTGCCTTGCTGAGTTTAGTTGTTTTTATTTCTTCCAATGATTTGATGGCTCTTCTGATTATTTCTGAATTGGTATTTGTGCAAGGGCCTACTTCATGTCCAGGAATTTGTGCCAGGTAGTACTTCAAACTATATACCCCCCCTGTCATGTGTTGACCACATAACTTGCAACTCAAGTTTGATTGGTCAAACCCCTGATTAGGTTCACCAAATTCCCATAAAGGATCCAATTTCCTTGGCATGTTTGCAAATTTGTTGAACTCTTGACTCTTGAGTTTTACTATAAGATGAACTTTGAACTTTGAAATTTGAACCTAGGGCACAAAAAAAATTGCAAGCTAATAAATAAAATAAAAAAATTACAATTTTACATACAACATTTTTATTTTTTCACAAAAAAAAAAACCCTCAACTCAATGCAAAAATAATGGGAAAAAATACATGTTGAAATGCAAGCAAAAATAATGGAAAGAAACTAGGAGCACAAGAAGAAATATAAAAAATAAATTTAACAACCAATCTTTTGCATTTTTGACCAAAATAAACCCTCTCCTCTCAAAAAAAAAAAAAAAAAAAAAAACAATACAACCAAATGCAATACAAAATGATGAAAAATACAAGGTTAATAGAAACCCATGGAAGAACAAGAAAAAAACAAAAAAAAGGGTCAAATTTGATGCCCATACCTGGAAAAAACGTTTTGCCGAAGAAACTTGGTCAAAATTTGAATTTTGTTGGCTTGGCTTGCTAAAATATTTCACTTTTGTCCACTCTTGCCCTTGTAGATCACTTATCCTCCTCCTTAGCTCTCCTTCACTCCTTAGCTCTCCTTAGCAAACCTGTCACTGCAAAAATGAGACCAAAAAAAATCAAAATCGCACTTTAAAACTCGCTGTTTGGAGGGGCAACGATTTTTAAAGATCGGATCGCGATTTTTTGGCGATTTTTCAAATCCAAAAAATCGCTGAAAAAATTGCCGATTTAATCTTCTCTGCGAAAAAATCATGATGTTCAAAACACTGGTTTTATTATTATGCATAATTTTGAATACAAACAAGGGCACCAGTAGTGGTTTTCCCAACAAATAAAATCTCTGCAGATGTACCTCTATATCTCGGAGACAGATAATATGGCTGATTCAGCTGAGGATGTGAAACCTCACAAGTGCCTACGTAGTAACTGCATCACCCCTTCTAGATCTGCTGAAAACGAGCCCTATTTGGCCAATTAGAACCCCAACATTGCCTTTCCCAGCTCTGCGTCAGCCACTCTTGCCTCCATGTCACCCCTTCGGGCTTGTGTGAGGCTCTGCTCTACCTCTGCGTGAGCCTGACTAGCATGTGTCACCCTTGCTGGGTCTCTGCGCTGCTCTGGTACAAATTTGCCTCTCTGCTAATGTATTCTTGGCCACGGATTTGAAATTCCACTGCCGATTTGCCGATCTTCCCCTTGCTGCACTGCAAGCTCACTCGAAAATTCTCAGCAAACCTTGCCCCAAAATTTCGACTTAGCTCAAGTGCTACTGCTATGTGTGTGTCCTCTAACTGACCCCAAGCCTTCTTTTAATACTTTTCTCGTTGAACAATCAATGACTGTGATCTAATCTCTAATCAACGACGAAGATTAGAAAAGACTTGATCCTCGTCACTTAGAACATTCTCACCCACATGTTTAAATTAATTCCGTTTAATTATTTAATTTCCCTAAGTTATACTTAGGGTCTCCATTAAAATAATTAATTATGGTGGAATTTCTCCAAACGATTTCTGGGTCTTGGAGATCTCATGTTTTCTAACCCCTCCACAAAGTTTCGGAGCTAGAGCACATCCGATGCTACCCAAAAATAAACACTCCCTCTTAGCGAGGAATGTGCTTTAGTAACACTTCAATCCAGAAGCATTACTTTGATCCACAACATCGGTCCCCTGCGCTGCTGATGCTTGGCATGTTGCCCCTCATCTTATGCGCTGCTGCCTTCTGTACTGCTGTCCATGACTTTGCCACAGTGACTGCCTCATTTGTACTGTAACTCCTTCTGAAATGCTGCATCATGCTGCCCATAGCATTGCCACTGCTAACTGCTGCACTGCAACTCAGTTGCTAAGAGTTAAGCAACTGAAGGACATCACCCAAAATCTTGACAGACAAGTCAGTCTGGCTGCATCTCGATACTGAAGCACCCTCTGCTATTGAACTGTGTTGATCCTCTGAAGCTCTGCGTCGCTGCTGCTCTGCACTGCCCCTTTGCATTGCTGAAGTCCCATCAGCCTCTGCACTGCTACTTCCATGTTGTTGCTACTTCTGCACTGCGCTGCTCCAGTCTTCAGCGTCCTTACTGCCACCGTCACTCCATAATTCTCTGCACCAACTGACTCCAGTCATCCTGCTATTGTCATTAAGGGCTCCCGTAGCTCGTATGTGATCCAAGAGTTTGGGCACCTCAAGGATCCTGCCCCTCTACTATCTGTAGCTCAATCTACAGATCTATGTCACCCACCTCTTCTCTCGAGGCACATGAGCACTCATAGCCACATCATCATCACTGCCATTATCCCCCTTGGCTGCCATAGCCTTAGAATCTGAATCTTCCTTGCCCTTCTTCTTCTGAGGACTAGTATTGGTGAAATGTCCCAATTCGCCACATCTGAAGCACCAGACCTTTGAGAGGTCCTTTTTCTTCTTCCCTTGTTGCTGCTGATGTCCCTTAGATGTGAGAGCCACATATTCCTCCTCCTCCTTCTTGATCTTGGCTCCTCCGTTGCTGCTGCCCATCTTGGACATTCTCCTAATCTCCTCTTGACGAAGAGTTTCCCACATGTCCTCCTAGTTTGAGGTTGTGCTCTGCCCAAAATTCTTTGGACAAAGGTTTCCCAATCATTAGGGACTGCATTCAGGGCAGTCCTCACCATGAGACCCTCATCAGGAGTTCCCCCCATAGCAACTAGATGATCTCGAATTGCCTTCAATCTAAAGAGGAATGGATCGATTTCCTCTCCCTTGTGCATTTGAAATAGTCGCAGTTGATTCTCCAGATGCATCTTCCTCTGGACGGGGGTGCCTTGATAAAACTTGGTTAGCGTTTTCCACATCGCATTTGTTGTGTTCTTTTCGGCAATATGTGGGACCACGTGATCCTTCACCCCGTCCATAATCAAGCGCTTAACCAGTGCTTGATTTTCCTCATACTTCTTTAATGGATCAACATCGACTGTAATGGCTACAACCCTCTCGGCATGATCTTTGATAAGATATTCGTCAAGGACTGTAAGGATTTTGGCTTTCTAGATGATGAAGTTAGATGTACCATCTAACCTGTCCTGATCCCTCAATCCATGTGAGGCCATCTTTGCTCAAAATGTCGAAACAGATGCTCTTCTCCCTTCTTTTGCTGCTGCTCTCAGCAAGAGACTAGATCTGGGTTTCTTGGCGATAGAAACCCTCTAGAGAATATGCTCCCTCTGACCAGTGATTTCCTTCCCGGAAATCCTCCACTAATCTATCGAATCAACCCTCTCCAATCACTCTGCTGATCGGATCTCAGACTTCTTGGCTAGAAAGTCTGCTGAGGAATTGTTTACCCTTACTTTTTCAACCCTGTTAGACACTGTTCTGCACCGGCAGAAACAATGCCCCACCAGCAACTTCGAAGAACAAAACTGCACCCCCAGCCAGGACAACTGGCACAGCGTCACCCCCTCTCGGACTGCGTCACCCTCTTGGTCCTGCGTCAGCCTTTGCGTGAGCTAGACAGGCTCTGCGTCACCCTTTTGGGCTTGCGTCAGCTCTACGTGAGCTAGACAGGCTCTACGTCATCCTTGTTGGGTCTGCACTGTCCTTATGGTGTTGTGCTGCCTCTTTCTGGATCTGTGCTGTCTTAATCGCTTTCCTGCAGCAAAAGCTTCGTCACTTCGCTGATGGCTTCAACTCCCCCTGATCTGCAATAGCTCCGATACTATGTGAAAATTCTTGAATCTACTAAACAAAAATTTCTACTGCAAAAATCTGGTTTACTTCTCCTACTTGTGTTTTTACATTTACAAGTTATTTTCAGAAATATTCAGAAAACAACGAAGTAAACACACTGCAAATCTACACATACATACAAATAAAGTACTGAATAATTAAGCACACATGACAAAGGACACACAAGATGTTTTGGACAAATGTCCCAGGAAAAACCCAATGCGGGAAAACTGGTGCAGCAACTCTTGAGGGTTTTATTATAATGTAGAATTCTGAAAACAAACAAGGGCACCAGTAGTGGTTTGCCCAACAGAGAAAATCTCGGCAGATGTACCTCTATCTCTTGGAGACAAATAATATGGCTGATTTCGCTGAGGATGAGAAACCCCACAGGTGCCTACGCAGTCACTGCGTCACCCCTTCTAGATTTGCTGAAAACGAGCACTATTTGGCCCATTAGAACCCTAGCACTGCCTTTCCCAGCTCTGCGTTAGCCTCTCTTTCCTCCACGTCACCCCTTCGGGCCTGCGTGAGCCTGATTGGGCTGTGTCACCCCTGCTGGGTCTCTGTGCTACTCTGGTACAGATCTGCCTCTATGCTAATGTATTTTCGGCCTCAGAGCTGAAATCCCGTTGCTGATCTGCCCCTCTTTGCACTCCAAGCGCACTTGAAAATTCTCAGCAAACCGCGCCCTAGAATTTCGACTTAGCGCAAGTGCTACCACTATGTGTGTGTCCTCCAACTAACCGCAAGCCTTCCTTTAATACTTTTCTTGTTGAATAATCAACGACCATGATCTAATCTCTAATCAACAACTAAGATTAGAAAAGACTTGATCCTCGTCACTTAGAACACTCTCACCCACATGTTTAAATTAATTCCCTTTAATTATTTAATTTCCCTAAGTTATACTTAGGGTTTCCATTAAAATAATTAATTATTGGAATAACTTAAGTTCCGGGTGGAATTTCTCCAAACGATTTCCGGGTCTTGGAGATCTCATGTGTTCTAGCGCCTCCACAAAGTTTCAGAGCTAAAGCACATCCGATGCTACCCAAAAACCAACACCTAATAGGGCAACTGCTAGACTAAGGGCAACGGTGGAGGCTTAGCCCACTGTCACTACGTCTAAGATTCCCTGCTCTTTACGGACTTACACCGATGGGAGGAGTCCCGACATTTTTGGGAAGTCACTTATGAAGGATATGTCAATGGATAAGTATGAAGTGATCCTAGTAACCCTTTCCCAAGGAGGGTGAAGAAACGGTGCTTGCTTGCTCTTTTAGCAAGGGACTTGTCTTCCAAGGGAGAGGGGGTGAGGATAAGGGAGAGGGGTACAAATTGAAGGGATACTTCCTGATCCCTAAAATTCAAGTTATGAACTTGGTTTCCCAAATAACCCTTGATGATTAGTCTTTGATAGGAAACGGGACCACACGAGACCAAGTGGAGCCAACCTAGGTTCAGGGATGGAATATAGAAACCAATGATGTTCCTATCCTGGACAAGGTGAGGGGAAAGGATTAGACAAAGACTTTGCTTCAAAAGGTTAAATTGATCCTACTAGGGTCTAGCCTTGGGGATGCCTAGGCAAAATTTGGTCCTAGAGCTAGGGCTTGGGATTCCCGGAGATTCCATTGTAGGAACTACCTCAAATTTGAAGGAGAGGGATAGGACCCACTAGCGCAGTAGCCTCTAAGAGATCGAATTTTTCCTGTGGATGGATTCTCGGGAAATTGATGGCCTAGGTGACCTATCAGGGTTAGGAAAAGGGGAAAAAGGTGAAAAAGAAGGGGAAAATGATGACCCTTTTGAGGGACCATTGCCTATTTCCCTTGGGGATATGGAGTCAAGGATGATAATGATTGAGAACTCGACTTCTTGATTAAGGAGGCTTGGAAAGTCAACTTTGTCCATTGTTAAGGGAAAAAGAAGAAAAGTGATCTTCAAGCATTTATAATTCATGCAAATAGTGCAATCTTATTGAGATAAAACAATCGCTAGGACATTTCATTTATCTAACAATGGCCCATACATTAAACAAACTAAATAGACACTCAATTCCACATTCCAATGATGTAACAACTAGCCCTAATTATATCGAAGTTCAACAGTATGCAACAACAAGAATATATCATTAAAATTTACTTATAGTGTTAGAGAGTATATCCAACCAGCACAACATTTGCAAAAAACGAAGCTCCAAGATAAAAATGGCCCAAATCCATACATCAAAATTCGTCCCTTTATCCAAAATAATCCTCCAAGGAGAAATACGAAATTCTCTAAAGATAGAGAGATCCCAAGTGAAGTGATAATACAAATGAATGTAGCTAACATCAATATATACCCCTCTTAGGAGTTCAAATTAGCCTATGGGCCTACATTAGCCCCTAATGATAAAATAATGTCCAAATAAAACCCCTATTGGTGACAAGCCCACCAAACTAGCACATAAATGGAAAAATAAGCCTCACAGGGGGCCAACTAATAATATGTACATGTCGTGGGGCCCTCCAAAGGCCTAATAATATCCTGAAGTGCCATAATGGGGAATAAACTCCTCGGAATATGATGGATAAGGGGGTGGCCCCTTATTCTCCAAGTAGTAGATCTATGGTGCTCCTAGTGGGCGTGGGGGCACGCAAATGACCCCATGGGTCTCCATATGAGTCAAATATGCCTGTAGATTCTTTGCAAGGGCTTGAGAGATGGAATGAACGTTGCCATGACATTGTACAAATCCTGCGACGTCTGCCAAGAGTGTGGGGCTCCTGTGGGGTCTGCTGGGCATAGTGTACCAAGCACATCACCATCATCCCAAAGGTGGATCACTAGTAGTCTGTGAACATCAATGAGGATACGTTGCGTGCTATCTGTTGTTGTGGAGGCCCATGGCTCTCTACGCACACTTTAGGTGTGCCAATGTAGCTCTCTGGGGGTTAGGATCTCGTACAGGGATACCAACCCAAATGGAAATCACCTGCAATCTGCAATCCTATATAAGATCCAATGCATCCCCTAGGCTTCCAGTACAACCAATCATTAGAATAATCGTGTAAAAGAGCTTACAAATCATGGATAACAAAGTGGGCACTTCAGAATGGCATGCCCTTCTGTAGTGAGCTTTGGCATGTGCTAGTGTGTCCATACTCCAAAGGGGGTTAACCATGTACCTTATTAAGTGGTTCAAACCTTAAAGGGGATAGTAGGTCCAAGGTACATCCTTTGAATGGGGGTAGTAACGGAGTAGGGAATGAGAGGGGCAATCCTGGGCCACATATCGGGGCATACAAGTAGCCAAATAAGGGGAAGCCCACACCAAGGTATACAATGTGTAGGAGGGAGCAATCGTGGTACATGAGGTGTTCCGACCTTGATTTTTCCACCCTTCTTTAGATGTCTTTTGCCTTTTATGAATTTTCTTTAATTCACTGCTCGGGGATCAAGGATAAGAGCATGATGTGTCAGATATAACAGTGATTACCCCTTTTAAGGTAGGGCAGTTCATTTCCCTCTAGGGGGTTGGGCCAATCATGGGTTCTTCTATGACAAAGGAGGCTCAACTAGGGCCTATGGAACCAGGGTGATGGCCATGGGTAAGGGGCAAAGCTCATGCATTAGCTTTTTCCCACATGCTAATTATTTTTTTGTCGCGACCATCTTTTGCATTTTGTGGTACAATTTCCTGTTGAGTGTGGCCAATTATGCTTTTTCTTTTTCTTTTAGCTGCTTCAACCTCCAGGGCATCATTCTAGGCCTGACCCAAGGTGGGGGGCAAGGGGATAGGGAGGCTGACCCTATGTGGACCAATGGGGGCTATGTGGACCCAGGTGGGAGAAATGATGAATGGGAGTATAATGAGTGGAAGGAGAGTATGATATGCAGATAAAGGAGCGGAACCACACACCCAAAGTTGGAGTTTCCCAAGTAGTACCACCCTAGAACCGAATGGTCAATAAAGGAGATCCCACGCGACTAAGATGCAAGGGTAACACCTAAAAGAGATCAAGGGAGCAGGAGCACAGATTAAACCCACTCTTTCTGCCAAATCCCCCCATCAATCCATGCCCAAAAGTATTCATGATAAGTAAACCCAATACTCAATTACCAAATGACAAGACATACCTTTAGATTCGTGAGGCCCACCTTCAAACATACGATCAATACATATGGGTGAAGGACCACATGGCTGCCTCAAGTGGCAGAGAAATGGCACAACGAGTTAGTAGGAGGCTGCAAGGGGCTGCTCGCTGTCGGCCAAGGTCCATCATGGAGAAAAATTTCTCCTAGGGATATCACCCACGAAGTGGTGGGTAACATCTGGCTCCAACTGGGACATGATCTCTCTCGAAGTGGACAAGGCTACTCGAACGGGAGGTCACGAGAACTCCAACAATCTCGTGGTCACCGTAGACCCATTATCTGCACAAGTCAAAGATCAAAGCCATGGGGCAACATGTTTTTTCACGATGTCTTATAATCACCCATGCTTAATGTTAGCCCATAAAACCAACAAGTAATAAAATATGCAAAATGTTTATCTAAATGCAACTAATCTATCATGAGAAATATCATATGAGGTTAGTTCTAATTCAAAAACTCATTATGCAATGCATCCCACTCTAACATGCATATAGATATGCTACCAATACGTGTAATCGTAAAGCCAATGCAACCAACATATCATCATCAATATCAATACACTCATGCTTGTTGTTATGATTACTCATGTAGCAAATTTCAAATCGAATGTGGTCATAGTCACATGGAGGATGAAGGGGGTGGCAGGCAGGAGAACGTGATCCCCCTTCAAGGTAAAAGGAAGCCCTAGGAGAAAGAAAATGAGTCGATCCAGAAATGTCGGGCTTTACCTCCAAGTACAGAATGGAGGAATGGATGATCACTCTCAAGAACTCCCTATGACGATCATTACTTATATTATTATGTTTGGTAGATGCCACCAGGTCATAATGAGAGGGGAAGGAATATTGAGGGAAAGGAGTGCAACAACTAGGCTGGTTGAGATGGTGGTCACATTGGAGAGGGGAGGACATGGAGTGATCAAAACCCCGAGGGTGCGTCCAAGGAGGTAAAGTATAATCATCGAGGGGTTCTTCCTTGACACTGCACTTGGAAGGGGGAAAGGGCTCACGAACACTTGAGATCATATGAGAAGGGTGAGGGAATCACTTGAGGGAGACCTAGGATGATGAGCAAGAGAAAAGGGTAAAGGGGAAAGTGAAGTTTCAACGGGACCATTTCCCTGAAAATCCAACTTTAGAGGTTCGAGCGATTTGAATGTACTCCCAGAATCATAAGGGTGGTAGGTATGAGGAAGGGTTTTATCAATCTTGTCATTATTGGTATCAAGGATAGGGCCTTCCCAAAAAGGAGAATCAATTATCTCTAATTGCTCCTTTTCATGCGAGGGCGAATAATAATTCTCCTTCCCAAGGGTATCGATGGATATGTCCTTGTAAACAATGCCCGGGAGAAAGGGAAAGCCAACTGTAATATTCCCAATTAGCAGCAGCTAATTGGAAATATTAATTTTGATTAATTTTGCCTTATATAGTTAAAATATAAATAAAGTAGATAAAAGGAGAATGTGACCCACTTAACACACTCCCTAAAGTCACCTAGGAGAAATAACATTGTGGTCAAGGTGGGCCAAGGGGGCCAAGTGACAACGTAGGGGGTGACACACTTAGACAGCGTGGGCCAGCCAGCGCAGTTGAGTTGGCAGCGTGGGCCAAAGAGAGGCAATGTAAGCATGGTGGGGCCAAGGAGAGAGGGAGGCTCACCCAAGATAAAAAGAGGAGAGGCTACCTCATTTCTCTCATGATTGATGATTTTGCATTTTGGCGATTGTCTCTAGACATTGAGCACGCTTGTTGTTTAGCTAGTCTACACGTATTGTTCAGTACACCGGGTGTCTTCGTGCAGAGATCCCACCCTTAGCCTCAAGAGACTTCAAGTGCTTGCTCGGGTGAGGTATTCTACCATCATTTTTGCAGGAGGATTTGTGGTTGCCTTCGTTGTGGAGCAGAGCATCTAGGGACTGCGCAGTCTTGAGAAGGAGGACGCAGTTCATTTTGGGAGAGCTCCGGATTGGTGCCTTCTTGGAGGATTCGGGCCAGAGAAGTGAGCAAGGGATCAGCCCTTACCTATTGGAGACATTTTGCAGAGGGAGAGGCCCTATTTTGCAGTGTTGCCTTCAGGGTCAGCGTTTTCCCTTGAGGGATAGCGTAGTGCCTCAAAGGAGATGTTTTCTGGGGTCAGCCATTCTCGAAAAGCTCTCTGGGTTTTTCTGGGTTTTGGGAGAGGAGGCCATTCCCAGATTTTCGGCATTTTCCGAGTTGGGGAACAACCCCAAAGACTCATTCCATTACAGTAGTTGCAGCAGCACGACAACATTTTCCAGCAGCTTGGAGATTACGCAGTTGATAAAGGGAGCAGCGATTCCATACAATTTTCTGAGTAATTCTACACTTGCCCTGAGCAAGTCGAGGTGCTATCATTCTGATCACCTTTGTACTTTCCTTATTTCTCAGTATCAATAAAATGGCTCAGCGTTCTCCATATTGTGTATTTTGTCTCGTGATTTATCTTTAGTTGTTGTGTACCTTGCTGTGTATTTTATATTATTGTTTATTTCCCTTCGAGATATTACAGTGGTATCAGAGCATCATCCTTGGCTCAGTCGTGGGGATATTTTTCTATGAACAAAGAGGGTAGGCAGAATCTTACCCACCAAACGCAGTAGAGGTGGAAAATATGGGGGTCTCACAACAGTGTGACCAGCATTTACCAGCCTTAAGTAGGCCAACCAGGATCACAATGCCTACATTCTTACCTCCAGCACCGAGTGATCAAGGGAGGCGGCATGATCATATACCCTTTGGAGATTATTTCCGCGAATGGCAGTCCATGGGGGAAAACTTCAGAGCGGCTTTTCCCTTCAGAGATTACTGTCAGCTCAGGTAGGATGAAGGAGGAAGGAACAGTGGGGTTTCTAGCATGTAGAGTTCAGAGTTGCAGCGTACCACTGAGAGGTCACCTTTTCCCACGTATGATACTGATTGCACGGTTTGGGATCGGGTGGAAAAGCTGGATACCTCTTTCCAGCTTGACCGAATAACGGAGGGGGAAGCCATCAAAATGGCTACCTCGCACATGGAGGATGAGGGCACACAGGATCACGGGGAGCATGTGGATACACCCAGTATGACGCAGGGGTCACCTGTGTTGGAGACTCCTTTGACCATATCGGTTGACATCTTAGTAGAGAGAGTAGAGCTTACCCCAGTAGTGCCATCCATTGAGGTGATGACCGGGGTGGTGTCTGAGTCTTCGGGTGGTAGCAGCGCGCAACAGATGGGTGAGGTGCCAGGAGATGTATCCACCTTTGATGAGGCACTATGAGTTATAGAGGTATTGGACAATGGTCGCACACAACAGTGTCATCGGATTCGAGCCGACCTTCTAGTTTTGAAGGGGAAGGCCACATCAGTATGAGAGGCTATCTTGTTACAGAACGAGGAGCTGGAGGGCATGAGAGTGGTCTGTGTCAAGTCAGCAGCCAAGTTGGCCCACATTGGGGAACGGCTAGATTCCCTAATAGTACAGCTAGAGGGCACATTGGAGTGTCAGAGCAGCTCCCTTCAAGCATGCATAGACGGGGCTAGCAGCATTGTTGGGTCACCTCTTTCCATTGGAGAGAGAGAGGCGGAGCCAACTAGTCAGATCTCATACGTTGACTTGGTTAGCAGGATGAGACGATCGGAGTTGCACAGGGTGCAACATCCACATGTTGAGGTTGGATGGCGAGAGATTTTGAGTTGGTACCCAGTGGAGTGGGTTATGGAGATAGTGGTGGTCCCGAGTGTAGTTCAGCAGGAGTTTCCAGGTGCTGGGAATACAGGAACCCTAGGCTGGCATTGGCATCTAGGCGGGACTACCTGTCGTTTCCCAGACGGGTCGATTAACTATGCCTTGGAGGGTACAGTTGGCCTAGCAGCTGAGCATGTGCGTTCGCTAGGGGAGTTTCGGTTAGCTCCAGTGGCCAACCAGTTTATGGGCAGACTCCCTTGGTTGTCTGGGTATGACACTTGTACACAGGGTCACAGGGTGATCAACATACCTTGGCAGGAGCTTGTCGAAGGAGGTGGCATTGGCAGATCACCAAATGGTGCCTTGTATGGAGCCAAGGATTCTTCACCTTTATGTGGGGCACAGAGGTCATAGTGGAGCTGAGCAGTGGTGGTATCACTACTGACACATAGGGAGATTCCCTTCTCGGACCCCACGGGGAGGGTTTGGAGTGATGATCTATTCGTCGGCGGGTATAGCGACGCGACAGTGGAGGTGATGATACCGATTGGGGGTGGTCCGACATGTAGAGACACAACTCTAGGTCATCACATCCAAGGATGTGTGGGAGCCTCTAGCATTGAGCAGTGGACTACCGATGGACAGGGAGTTGCATGGTGGTGTACTGTAGTGTGTGGGACTGCATTGTGGAGTAGGAGTGTCCTACATCACATTGAGAACACGCGAGGAGTGACCGATGCCTTGTCACAAACAAGGCACAGGACGGTACTGGGTGGTACAACAGCAGTAGGAGGTATCCAGCAGTGTACAGGGGTGTGCAGTGGCATGTCGAGGAGTACATGGATGATTGGTGGTATGTGGAGGCATACAGTGCTGCACAGCAAGGTCTTAGAGTATTGCCTCCAGGGAGACTCAAGGACAGGGACACTGGGCCTACCTTTGGGGGTAGTTCACCCAGGATCGATGGGGAGACAGATGAGCGATACTTGACGGTATCTGTGGGGACCCATGCACATGACCCTCTTCTACATCACTCACGGGCACAGTCGATTTTGTTGTTGTCCTTTGGCACTTTGGGCATGAGCAGCGGGAGAGGGACTAGGAGAGGGACTTCTCAGCAGTGGCATTGGGTCGGTGCGCTAGTTGACAGCCATAGGTTAGGGGATGAGATGATCTTCTGCAGGGGTGGCACATTAGTCATCGCTGAGCCTACGCTTGGGGAGTGGGTCATGAGGGAAACATGCGTCACTCTTTTCTTAGGGCATGTCGAGACCATGCATGAGCAGAGGATACTGGGTACAACAAAGATAGCATCCTAGTATGCGTCTGGGCTCCAGACGATGTATCGACACATTATCGCGAGGGTGGATGGCAGACCTAATGGAAATGGTTGGCAGGTACAGGAGGAATCTAGATACCTTGAGTCAATTGCGAGTATCAGATATCCATCTATTGATTGCATTTAGGGGGCGGCTATTTGTCACATATGGCTTCCAGCAGTCATCGGTACTACACAGTGGCCGACATAGGGCAGGTTAACATGCATTATATTTTTCCATGATATATGGACCCTTTATATTGGTCACAAGCAGGGACTAGAGATGAGGCACGAAGGGATCCCTGCAGTTGTCAGAGCTATGGTGCAGCAGGTCCGACTATGGGATGCAGAGATTCAGTTGATTGATAGCTCATTATGTCTCATGATGGTCAGAGTCAGGACAGAGAGTGATCTAGTTCACTGTTGGGTTGGCACATGGGGGTACACAAAGGCCTCCATCGGATGGCAAGGCACACTTTCTCTGTTGCTGCATAGATTCAGAGTTGCATTCAGAGGGGTAGGTATTGGCATCATGGCGATGCCTGGGTCGGATGAGATTTTCTCTCATAGATCTCCCGCCACTAGGTCTCAGGAGAGGGGGATACAGTCTGCACATGATGGGGAGTATCTCATGATTAGAGTAGCGCAGCATCAACATGGTGGTACCTCTTCGAGATTAGCAGGGGACTTGAGCATTACAGCTCTACACAACTCGATAACTTCTATGGGTGAGCTGTATACTACCTGGGGAGATTATCTATATCTTCCATTAGGCTTTAGCGAGTCATTGATGAAGTGGGGGACTTCATTAGCATGGCAGGATGGTGGGTGGAGCAGGTGGAGCTTCATGTTGGACAGGATGGCTTGGGATCTCGGCATTGAGAGATCCCTCCATATCAGGGTGATACAAAAGACAGGGAAGATCCAGTGGCGCATCTGGGACCCTGACACATTTTACAGTGATGGTGGGGAGCATTAGCTAGAGAGGAGGCTTGTTCAGGCATTGCTTGAGGACAAACAATTTTTGGCGGGGAGGACTGTAATATTTCCAATTAGCAGCAGCTAATTGGAAATATTAATTTTGATTAATTTTGCCTTATATAGTTAAAATATAAATAAAGTGGGTAAAAGGAGAATGTGACCCACTTAACACACTCCTTAAAGTCACCTAGGAGACATAACGTTGTGGTCAAGGTGGGCCAAGGGGGCCAAGTGACAACGTAGGAGGTGACACACTTAGACAACGTGGGCCAGCCAGCGCAGTTCAGTTGGCAGTGTGGGCCAAAGAGAGGCAACGTAAGCATGGTGGGGCCAAGGAGAGAGGGAGGCTCACCCAAGATAAAAAGAGGAGAGGCTACCTCATTTCTCTCATGATTGATGATTATGCATTTTGGAGATTGTCTCTAGACATTGAGCACGCTTGCTGTTTAGCTAGTCTGCACGTACTGTTCAGTGCACCGAGTGTCTTCGTGCGGAGATCCCACCCTCAGCCCTGGGAGACTTCGAGTGCTTGCTTGGGTGAGGTATTCTACCATAATTTTTGTAGGAGGATTTGTGGTTGCCTTCGTTGTGGAGCAGAGCATCTAGGGACTGCGCAATCTTGAGAGGGAGGACGCAGTTCATTTTGGGAGAGCTCTGGATTGGTGCCTTCTTGGAGGATTCGGGCCGGAGAAGTGAGCAAGGGATCAACCCTTACCTATTGGAGAAATTTTGCAGAGGGAGAGGCCCTATTTTGCAGTGTTGTCTTCAGGGTTAGTGTTTTCCCTTGAGGGATAGCGTAGTGCCTCAAAGGAGGTATTTTCCGAGGTCAGCCATTCTCGAAAAGCTCTCTGGGTTTTTCTGGGTTTTGGGAGAAGAGGCCATTCCCAGATTTTCGGCATTTTCCGAGTTGGGGAACAGCCCCAAAGACTCAGTCCATTACAGCAGTTGCAGCAGCACGACAACATTTTCTAGCAGCTTGGAGATTACGCAGTTGATAGAGGGAGCAACCATTCCATACATTGTTCTGAGAGTAATTCTACGCTTGCCCTGAGCAAGTCGAGGTGCTATCATTCTGATCACCTTTGCACCTTCCTTATTTCTCAGTATCAATAAAATGGCTCAGCGTTCTCCATATTGTGTATTTTGTCTCGTGATTTATCTTTAGTTGTTGTGTACCTTGTTGTGTGTTTTATATTACTGTTTATTTCCCTTCAGGATATTACACCAACGTTAACCTCATCTTGTTTGTCGGTATCATACACGGGAGCACAATCAAATTGAGGCTCGACAATTTTCCATTTCTCCTTTTCGATACAGAAATAATCTTCAATATTATCTTCCAAGGAGCTCATGGGATCACCTCCCGCAAGATTCTCGAAAGGAGAGTTGTCAAGAGTGATACCCTCGAGAGAGGTAAAGTCAGCCTCAATTTTACTTTCCATATCCTTGTCATCCTCAACACACGTGCTCTCAAAATCATTCCATTCATCATGTGAAGTTTGAACCCAACAAGGACTCATCTTCCTCATCTATATCTTCAAGGGTATCTTCATCTTGGTTAGTTGACCAACGAGAGGACTCTTCTTCCCTATTCTCTCAAAGCACAATAGCTAAGGTATTTGTTACATGATTTTGGTAATATGCTTCAAGGAGGAGAGCATTAGTAGGGTGTTCTTTATATTCACATCTCATCTTATGAAGCTTCACCTCTTCTTCGTGCAAATGAAAGAATACTTCATTAGAATCACATTCCCTTACTAACCCTCTGCATGACCTAATATATTCATCCATTATTTCTTGCGTGATTTGGAGGCTCATAGGATCCAATGCTTCATCATCCTCAGAATAGTTATTGCCATTGTCTTCCACCTCTATATGACATTTTCTCATCATCCTCGCTCACACTTGAGCTTTCTTCAATGTCACCCAATTGATTATCCTTTGTGGGAATTTTTGGTTGACTATAACATTTATCATTGATTAGGTCGGTTAGAATATTGAAAGCGTAGGTTAGGCTAGCAAATTCAAAGAGACGACTAGGATCTGCCTCATAGAAACCCTTCATTATGTCGAGTTGCACTCGTTGTGACCTATAACGTGAAAATTTCTGAATCTAAACTAGAAATCCTACTGCAGAAAAACTGATTTACATTATCTACTTGTGTTTATATTTAACAAGTTATTTTTCTGAATACTTCAATAAAAATATTAATGTAAATACACTGCAACCTACACCAATATACAAATCAAGAACTGAAAAATAAATGAGACAATCATACAAAGGACACACTTATTTTTGGACAATTGTCCCCAGAAAAACCCATTGCGGGAAAACCGGTGCAACAGATCTGAGGGTTTGTATTATTAAGCAGATTTCTGAATACAATCTAGGGTGCCAAATCCGGCTCACCCAACAGAGAAAATCCAGACATAAGTACCTCTATTCGGAGACAAATATATTGGCTGATCCAGCAGCTGAATGAAGAAACCCCATAGGTGACTGCATTGTCCCCTGTGCTGCGCAGCGATGGCTGCAGCAAGCTCTATGCTGAGACTGCGTCATCTCCTCTAGGGGCTGCATCACCCTCCTTGTGAGCCTTCTCGACTCAAAAATTGATATGCTGAATTTATGCCCGATCTGCCCCATAGAAACCCTAGCGTAGCATCTTCAGTGACGACGTCACCCTTCTGGGCCTGCATCACCCTCTTTGGTGCTTTGTTGTCTTTCCAGCTACTGCTCTGCCTCCTTGCAATTGTGTTCTCGGCCATGGACTAAAGTCCCGCTGCGAACTTCTCTTGTTGCAACTAAATCACTTAGATCTTATCTTCGTCCAAGCACTGCTCCGTGAGAAGAATTTGATCTCTTCTTTCACTGTGTCTATTCTGCTACTGACCCTCAAGCCTTCCTTTAGACTTTTCCTATTGAGAAATCAATGGTCATGATCTAATCCTTAATCAATGACTAAGATTAAATTAGACTTGATCCTCGTCACTTAGAAGCTTCTCACCCACATGTTTAAATTAATTCACTTTAATTATTTTAATTCCCTAAGTTTTAACTTAGGCTCCATTAAAAATAATTAATTATTTGAATAACTTTCACTCCGGGTGGAATTTCTCCAAACGATTTTTGGGTCTTAGAGATCTCATGTGTTCTAGCCCCTCCACAAAATTTTGTAGCTAGAGCACATCTGATGCTACCCAAAAATCAACATATAAAACTTGAGCATGAATTCCATATCCATATCTTCCAACACATTTTGATAAGATTTTGCATATTTATCTGCATTCTTTTGTAGTTCCTTAATGTCTTGGTTATTGAGATTTCCAAATATAGGACCAAGGCAAACCTCCATTTTCCGAAAGTCCATTTTTTATGATTTTGCATATTAAGATTAAGATGGAGTCGCCAGGGTGAAATGAAGTGCCTTGATAGATGCTTGCTTCACCCTACAAGCATTAACTTTAGAGTGCAATGAAGAACTAGGGCTTCGTTCTTCCAATGGAGTCGCCAAGAATGACATATCAATATTGTCGTATGGAGAACCAGACAAACATCTCGTCTGTGGCAGCAACGCCATAAATTTTACCACTCAAACCAGCAGGGGACCTAAAGGGGTTCCTAATAGGCCAACTGCTAGACTGAGGGCAATGGTGGAGGCTTAGCCCACTGTCACCACGACTAAGATTCCCTGCTCTTTACTGACTTTCACCGATGGAAGGAGTCCTGATGTTTTTGGGAAGTCACTTATGAAGGATATGCCAATGGATAACTATGAAGTGATCCCAGTAACCCTTTCCCAAGAAGGCGGTGAAGAAACAGTGCTTGCTTGCTCTTTAAGCAAGGGACTTGTCTTCCAAGGGAGAGGGGGTGAGGATAAGGGAGAGGGGTACAAATTGAAGGGTTATTTCCCAATCCCTAAAATCCTATATGAACTTTGTTTCCCAAATAGCCCTTGATGATTAGTTTTTGATAGGAAACGGAACCACACGAGACCAAGTGGACCCAACCTAGATTTGGGGATGGAATATAGCAACCAATGTTGTTCCTATCCTAGAAAAGGTGAGGGGAAAGGATCAGACAAGAGATTTTGCTTCAAAAGGTCAAATCTATCCTACTAGGGTCTAGCCTTGGGGATGCCTAGGCAAAATTTGGTCCTAGAGCTAGGGCTTGGGATTCCCAGACATTCCATCGTAGGAATTGCCTCAAATTTGGAGGAGAGGGAGAGGACCCACCAACACAGTAGCCTCCATGAGATCGAATTTTTCCTGTGGGTGGATTATTCGAAAATTGATGCCCTAGGTGACCTATCAGGGCTAGGAAAAGGGGAAAAAGGTGAAAAGGAAGGGGAAATTGACCACCCTTTTGAGGGACCAATGCCTATTTCCCTTGGTATTATGGAGTCAAGGATGATAATGATTGAGAATTCGGCTTCTTGATTAGAAGAGGGAGATCAAAGAGCTGTGTAGGTAGTAGATCGAATCCCTAGAGGGGCTGCACAGTCCAGGCTAGGAGGGAAATATTCCTAAGGAAAAATCCCTCTCTGAGTGAGTCGGCATAGAGGAAGATTTTCCAGATTGAGATTTGCGAGCAGCAGAGGGAGCAACACAGCAGCTTCAGCGCAGAGCAGTCTTCAGCGGGGACGCAGATTTTCTGCTGCAGCCTACTAGTGCAGAAAAGCGTTAGAAGAAGGAAGAAAGAGCACACTGAGGGAATTATGACCTGAGAGAATATCTTGCCCAAAAATTCTAATTTCCCACACAGAAGTAGCAGAAACCGAGATTAATTTTGCTCACTCCAACAGGGAGTGCGTAGAACCAGCTGCACAAAGCATTAGAGGCAACATTCAACATTTGTTTGGGTGAGATGGCAGCACACGGGCTGAGAGATCAAGATCAGTTGGAGGGTGCCTCCAACTATGTGATTTGGAAGGCAAGGATATCCTTCCTTCTGGATGAGCATGATCTCAAGGCATTTATCAATATTGTGGTAACTGCCCCCGCAGATCCAAATCCATTGAAGGCCTACAAAAAGGGTATGGCAAAAGCCAAGAGGCTGATCATTGACGGAGTGAGGGATCACATTGTTTCACACATATCTGGCAAAGGGACTGCCAAGGAGATGTGGAATGCCTTGGCTACGCTGTACGAGGGATCTTCTGAGCAATGGGAGATGTTCTTGGAGGAGAAGATGAGATCCACAAGGATGTAGAAGGGGGAGTGCATTGATCTGTTCCTTTCAAAGCTTTAGGAAGTTCGAGATCAACTGGAAACTGTAGGGTCAGTGCCTTAGGCTACGAAGATGGTGAGGTTGGCCCTGAATTTCGTCTCAAAAGAATGGCAAGTCTTCGTCCAGAGTATCCTGGGCAGAGAAAAATTACCGGATTGGGAAGGGATGTGGGCTACTCTTCAATAGGAAGAGATGAGGCGAGATTTAGTCAAGTGCAAGCTTTATGGCAGCAGTGGGACGAAGACCAAGGAGGAGGAGGAGAATGCAGTCCTTGCTTCAAAGGGGTAGCAGGAGCAGTGAAGGCGGAAGAAAGATGTCTCAAAGATCAAATGTTTCCGGTGTGGTGAGCTTGGTCACTATGCTAGGTAGTGTCCTCTCAAAAAGAAGGACAAGGAAGAGAAATATGATCCGCAGGCTGCAATCGCAAGGATCGAGGAGGAGTTTGCCATGATTTCCAGCATACCTCCAGGGGAGAGGTGGGATGATCTAGTATTGTAGTTCGAGAGAGCTGCAGATGGGCAGGATCCTTACGGAGTCCACCTCTTGGATCAATACCTTGCTACGAGAGCCCATATCAAAAGTAGCAGGATGGACCAGTGTTAGTTGGTGCAGAGGAGTGTCAGAGTGACTGTTGCAGTAGCTAGGAGTGCCAGAGACTGAGAAACACAGAGCAGAGTTGGCAGCAATGTAGTTGGCACAGTGCAGAGTTAGCAACAAAGTAGAGGCTTCAGAGGGTCAACGTAGAGACTAGCAGTAGTCAGATCTCCAGTGACAGATGAATCATACTGAATACTACAGGTTCAATATTTTGGGTGTTTTTCTGTTGCAACAACAACAGAGTTGCAGTGCAGATGCAGTTGGCAGTAACATGCAGAGTTAGCAACAACATAGATGTAGCATTTGCGCAGTAGTTGGTGGGCAGTGATGTCAGACATCAACAACATAGAGGGAGATGTTACAGAGTTAGGGTGATGCTTCAGCAGGTTACATTACTAGAGCACCTTCCTCGCTAAGAGGGAGTGTTGATTTCTGGTAGCATCAGATGTGCTCTAACTTCTAAGCCTCAAAATTTGCAGGGAGGCTAGGACACATGCATCCTCCAAGACCCAGAAACTGTTTTGGGAAATTCCACCCGGAGACAATTTTATTAAAATAATTAATTATTTTTAATGGAAGCCTAAGTCTAAACTTAGGAAATTAAAATAATTAAAGGGTATTAATAAAACTGGGTGTGAATCTTCTAGAAAAAGATGGAGATCGAGTCAAGACAATCTGAGCCATTGATTAGAAACTAATCTAGGCCGTTGATTGATCAACGAGAAGATTATAGGTAGGACTTTGATGGGCACTTGGAAGACACATCGAATGGAGATCAAGAGATCAATTTCTCAAGAGAGTAGCGTAGCATTTATCGGAGAAGTCATCGAGGAGATTTCTTGTAGTGAGGGGCAAGGATAGTTTTCCAGTTGGAGGTTTCCTGATCCGGGAATACATTGCAGAGAAGGCAGAGAAAGATCCAGAGAGGCAACATAGAGCCACGCTGGGCAGCACAGAGCCACGCTGGGCAGCACAGAGCCACGCTCAGGCAGCACAGAGCCTGTGAGGAGATTCACAAATTTGCTGAGGAGCATATCAGATCCAGTGCCAGGAGCCGGGGTGTGAGACTGGAGGGCCAGAGGATCAATCATCCAGCTAGCAGATCGATCATCCAGAGAGACTGACGTAGTCCTTATCAGTTGTAACGCAACGCAATGCAGTGACTGTGCAGAGGCATTTTGGGGCTAGCCATTCAGAGGCTGGATCAGTGTCGGATCGCCAGTGATAGTGTGAGGTATTTCTCACTAATTTTCTTCCAGTCAGATTCTCTGTATAGGATAGCCAGTAAGGCATCCGAATATTGTATTCAGAAACTACCGCATAATATACAAACTCTTAGCTGTTGCACCGGTTTCTCCACATTGGGTTTTTTCGGGGACATTGTCCAAAAACAACGATGTCAATTGTGGCTATTTTATTTCTTGTTCAGTACTTGTTTCCGCATAATTATTTATGTTGTGAAGGCTGCAGTTGTATTTATTTCAATGTTTACAGTGTAACACAGTAAATAACTTGTATGAGAATTAACAACTAGGAGAGATAACATTGAATTGTTGCAGTAGGGATTTGGATCTTCAAATTTTCACAAAAGGAGGCTCATCTAGGGCCTATGGAACCAACATGATGGCCATGCGTAAGGGGCAGAGCTCATGCATTTGCTTTTGCCCACGTGCTAATTATTTTTTTGTTCCGGCCATCTTTTGCATTTTGTGGTACAATTTCCTGTTAAGTGTGGCCAATTATGCTTTTTCTTTTTCTTTTAGCTGCTTCAACCTTTGGGGCATCATTCCAGGCCTGAACCAAGGTGGGGGCAAGGGGATAGGGAGGCTCATCCTATGTGGACCCATGGGGGCTATGTGGACCTAGGTGGGAGAAATGATGAATTGGAGTATATTGAGTGGAAGGAGAGTATGATATGCAGATAAAGGGGCGAGACCATGCACTCAAAGTCAGGGTTTTCCTAGTAGTACCAGCTTAGAACCGAATGGTCAATAAAGGAGATTCCACAGGACTAAGATGCAAGGGTAACACCCAAAAGAGATCAAGGGGACAGGGGCACAAACTAAGCCCACTCTTTCCGCCAAATCCCCCCATCAATCCATGCCCAAAAGTATTCATGATAAGTAAAGTTGTAAACCCAATATTCAATTACCAAATGACAAGACATACCTTTAGATTCAAGAGGCCCACCTTCAAACATATAATCAATACAGATGGGTGAGGGAGTGCATGGTTGGCTCAGGTGGCGGAGAAATGGCACAATGAGCTAGTAGGAGGTTGCAAGGCTGCTGGCTGCTGGCTGAGGTCCATCATGAAGAAAAATTTCTCCTAGGGATATCACCCACAAAGTGGTGAATAACAGGGTGCACTTCCCTAAGCTAGACTTAGAATTAGAATTAGGGTCAGGCTTTAGTCCTCTAGCCTAGTTGCACTACCGGGATAGAGTGCATCATTATAAATCTAGCTTTTCCTAGTTCGTAAAGGGGTGAGAAGGTCTTCCATTGGTTTGGTTAGCAAGATTGAGCTTTTGAGATATAGCATTAGAGTTTGTTGTTTTTCATGTTTTATAAAACAGTGATGCAGATTTGAGATTTCAGTTTTCTGTGTATTTTTGTTATTGTTTCCAGCAGCATGTGTTGGTACATTAGCATATTCAACGATCATTGTTTTGATAGGGTTTCAGTTAAAGTTACCTAGGTTTTAGTTATTCTTTGAGTGCAGAATCTGCTTAGCACTGTTTGAGAAATTTCAACAGTATCCTTATGACAAAGAGCACATCCATTGTGATCCCATCTTTCCCTATTGTTCATAAATTCCAACTATAAATCGATTTGTGCATGGCTATTTTGTGCTGATTTATCTCCACCTATCCATATTTAGTTATCCTATGTTTGGATTTATTCTTGGGATGAAATGTCCAACATTGTTGCACCACATGGTTATGAATCTACTATGGGGTTTTTACCATCAACTTCTGTCTCATGGTAGAATAAATAGAACTGTTCTTTTAGTTCTTTCTACCTACAAGGGAATTATGGGTGATTCTTCAGTATCATTCAAATAATCTGTATGTGGGTAAAAGGTGTGAGGTCATGACCACATGATTAACATAAAACTGCAAGCAACAAAGGGTGGTTGCGAGATTGTTGTTTTGAAATATGATTATATTCTCTAGATAATTTATGGAGTTTGTGAAATTTATCCGTGCACATCATAAAGATGTGGATTTGTGGTTTCCAATGCATCTGCAACCGATATTGGCATTTTGGTCATAGTTTTTATTAGGCTGAGCTGGCTTATGTTAGATTGAAAACTATAAAAATCCTGTCATATATGACCATACTGCATATTACCACATAATCTTCTGTTTGGGTGCTTCATTGCTATTTGTTGATAATTTTAACATTTGGCATGAGCAACCTAAAATTTTTCAGACCTTTGTGGAAATTATTCCGACTTACAAAAGGGAAACTACAAACAAGTTACTGCAAAATATTTTCCTACGTTTCAATCTGGATTTTGTTTCTTGCTAACCAAAGTCATTTCTTTCTTTTTTAAAGGGAACATGTCCTTTTAGGATGGTAAACCTGGAAATAAGCTTGACCCACCCTCTCACACTAAGTGAAGAATAGGATTTCTGGTGCATTGTCAGTGTCATACAATAATCAGGCGGAAGACTACATCAACAATATCCAATATTATCAATAGCCACATCTGACATATCCCACATTGGAGAGGAGCATGCCCGTCAGAAACAGAACCACACCTTGATGGACTAAGCAAAATCTGTGTTGCTGTAGTTAATATAATCCTTAAAAATAAATGAAGGCATTTACCATATGGGAATCAAGTACAAAATGGTTTAAGAAAGATCACTTGAATATTGTATATATTTGTAATTTTTTTTGAAAGTCGTGTATATTTTATTGAGATAAATCATTTGTGTGGATTTATGTGAACAAATCACTTTATTTTTTTCAAACTGTCAAGGTTAAATGAAAGGGTACTGGTAATCCTCCTATATAACGAAAATGATCTTGCAGATATCTTCTTACGGTTCCCACAAGTGTTGGATATGAGCAGAATCCTTTAAGTGTGTATTACTGCTATGATGCGGAAGGACCCACCTCATATCTCAAACTATGCATAGCTGAGGTCAGCAATATAACCATGTTCCAAGTTCTAACTCAACGTGTGTAACTTAATGAATTAAAAAATGGAACCCCACTTTCCCGGTTTTGCATTATTACGTGCATGCTAGTTCTGTGATTTATAATCTTCTTAATTTCCCATTGGATTTTGCATTCTTCTTGTTTGTTACTGAATTTTCATTAAGCCGTAAATGATTCTTGATTGTCTAAAACAAGTTTGATAAATGCAAACAGCTAGAAATGGTTATGCAACTAGCTATTCTCATATTTGTATTGTAATTTAGGCATTGCAAATCATATTATTCATGTGTACAGTTTTATAAAACTGAAGATTGAAAATAAGTATAACGACAATCAATTTGAAAATAGTAATTCACATTATCATGGACTTTCTCTCGTTGTATAATCCAGAGGACTAGTGACTTACCACTGTTGTAGATATAATCTTGAAAATTGAACAGTACCAGATGGTCTGAAGACAGTAGAGCTCATATAAATTGGGTTCTGGTGTACTTCTGAACTTTAAGAGTAGGGAGTAAATTGTGATTTATCATTTAACATGTGCAAAGAATCAGAGAATCTGAAGGACTATGTTTTTGTTCACGAATAAAGTTATAAACACAAAAATTGCAGAGAAGATTGTAAACAGAGGTTGACGCATGAGGAAAGAGATGATATATCAGTTCTCACGGGGTATTGATAATAATGCATTGTTAGGTGCCTTGGTCTTGTCTCCCAACTCTACCAAAAATGGTACTTCAAATTCTTTTTCATTGAGTTATGCACATATACCAGAGATCTCAAGGCCATGGATATACTGCAGAACAATGTAATGAATAAAATAATATAAATAGTGATAATTAGTTAATTAATAATTAGGTTGAAAGGGCATGTCTGATGAGACATGACCTTTCGTTAAGAGGCACTTGCCTAGGTGTATAACCAGGCCTCATTTGTAACATTCATATCAATCAATTCTTCATACCTTTTTACCTCAAAGACGTATCCGGCATTAGATAAGACATTCGAAATCTAATTTGAAGAAGACTCCGTGAAAGTTACGAGAAGAGTTACGTATCCGGCATTACACCCCTAGTTTTCCGAATAGGGTTTTCACTGTGCAGTGGACATATTGTTTTGGTGGAGATCGTTATATGCTTCCATGAACTTCCAAATTTTTAATTTACGGGTTTCCAACGAGAGTG